>CAUYSK010039182.1:0-78597 GCA_963575035.1 Avahi laniger | reverse complement strand
CTGAGCAAACCTGGCCCCACGTTGATCAATTTCTGCTGGAAAACTCTTTCTCTGCCCTTGGGCCAGTCTTCTAGCCCCCTTTGCCTTAACATAGTCTGGAAAGTTGCTTCCTGGCAGAGCCCACACTCTGGCCTGCCCAGGGTTCTTAGCCTCTGGGCTGTTATACAGGTTAATGCATGCAACGCACTTAGAACAGGGCCATTGACTTCAGAGTTCCCCTGCTGGGGAGAAATCCCCTCATTGGCTTCTGCAGGGCCAGGAGGGGCCCCCTGCCAAGTGTGAACCTAGGTGGTTCTTCCGTGCCTGCACGAGACCTTGAGCTGCTGTAGAGTACTTCTCCACTCCGCAGCTGGCTTGGGGAAGGGGAGGTGGCTGTGGGTTCCTTGGGTACATGAGGGAACAGTCTGAGCGCCCTGGGGAAGAGGCGTATGCTGGTAGGCAGTAGTTTATGCATCTGGGGACTCAGCCCCACACCAGGACAAACCGAGTGTGACTGGCTTTGCAGAACTTCATCCGCAGAGATAGCAGAGACATGAAGTGGGGCGACCGTCATCAGATCTCGGGTACAGAAACAGGCCGTCTGCAGGCTGGGCAGCTGTGTGGCCAGGGGAGCTGCTCACCGGGCAGGTGGAGGAGGGAGGGAGGATCTATTTCCTGCTCATAAAAATGGAGCTGCTGCCGTGTCCTGGGCCTTCAGCCAGGTTCTGGGGCCCAGAGAGGATGGACGGGGGGGCAGGAAGACAGGAGCTGGCAGACGGGTGGCTAGAGGCAGCTGTGCACCTAACCTGTCCTCTCTTCCCCTTCTAGTGTCTTCACTGTATTTTCTTTTTAAAAAAAGCAACAAAAAAAAAAAGATGGAAAAAAAACCACTCAAAAGGAAAAAACCCAGCACAAAACCGACGATGGATTTTGTTTCTTTGGTTTTTTTGCCAATGGCAAGAAGATGGGATGCCCTTTGCACCGAGGGTCCTTGCTCCCTGGCGTCGCAAGCTGCCCAGCCAACACTTGCCCCACCACCCTGGGCCACAGGAGCCAGCCGCCAAGTCCCTGCCCCAGCCACCTGTTCCCCACCATCCACACCCGCTGGGGAGGAACACCTCAGTGATGCAGCCGGTCCTCACACGCCATCGGAGGTGGCTGGAGGAGTCAAGTCAGGAAGTGATGTGGTCGGTCGAAAGCAGGTCCCACTGGGCTTCATGAGCCTCAGAAGCGAGGAGACACGCACAGCCCCGCCCTCTTCTTGATGACAGCGGCCAACTTTCTGTGTTGGGCTTTTCCCGGTGTCTCCCGGGCATTCGGGTCCTCCTGTGCCTCTCTGTGGCGACCTCGAGTGGGTGGGGAGGTCATGGGGGCCAAGGGGCCTCGTGTGCGTAGCTGCATTTGACCTGCGTTCCCCAGGGCAGCAGGTGCCGTTCCCGCCCCACCTCCCAGGCTGAATTCCTTTCTCCCGTGTCCCCTAACAAGGACACGGGGTGGGCAGTGACGTCGACATCCCTCAGGGCACAGAGGGTCCTCACCACCTTGTCCCCCCAGATTGTCATCAGCCTGTGGCAGCCCCGTCATCTGTTCCTGGTCTTAGGGCAGAATCCGTGGAGACTACTTGTAGAAACATCTGGCTCTGGGTTATAAATTACTCCCCTGGTTCTGACAGTCCCCTGGGGCCCCTTTCCCTGGGTTCCACCTTTCCGAGGAGGACCCGGGTCAGGGCTGAGTGTTGGATTTACCCATCCTTCCTAGTTAACTCCTGTTTCGTTCTTATTTTTGTTTTCTCCGTGTGTGTTTCCTAATTTATTTACCTCTGTTTCCCCTTTTTCCTTTTTTTTTTTTAATTAAAGAGCAAAGGTTTTTATTACTTTGTAATTTAAAAAACTGAAAAAAAAATACTGAAGAACTTTGGGGGGAATTTTGTACTTTTTTCCTGTGTAAATATTGGACTTTTTTGAGCTTTATCGTGGTTGTTAATTTGAAGTAATAAAGTAGAAAAGGATAAAGTGATGCGAGCAGCCTTTGTCTCTCTCTGCCTGGGGCTTCCTCCCAGCAGATCCAGAAGGGCCTTTCCTGGGCCAGCGCGAGTCCCTGAGGAACAAGACCTCCCCTCAGAGGCAGGTATGGCTGGGACCGGGTCTGTCTCACGACACTTGGGCAGCAGCTGGTGTGTCCAGGGGCACAGGTGCCACCTGGGGCCTTGCTGCAGAGCACTGGGATGGGGCTGAGGGGCCCTCCCGCACACTCCCAGGGCCACACTTTGGGAAGCAGGGGGTAAAACTCTTTCCCGCACAGCATGATTTTGTCCACACAAGAATTCATGAGTTAGGGCCCGTTAATAGCCTGCCTCCCGATGAGAAACAGTCCAGGGCTAAAAGTTTGCCCAAGTTCGCAGCTCTGGTGGCACGGCCGGGATTTGAACCCAGCCCACCTTGCCCCATAGCAGACGCTGTGACCCTCCGCACCGTTGGTGCTGGAGTCGAGTTCCAGTGTTGGCCAGGCCCTGGGTGGCCCTGGGCGAGGTCTTTCCGTCAGGCCTTGGTAAAGGGGCGGCCCTCAGCCTTGTCTGCCTTCGTCTCACCAGCTTGTAAAAGACTGTTGATTAGTCTGCATTTATGCGACACTGTTTACGGTCCTACCTTTCATTAACCCAGCAGCCATTATTGCCACAGTCTCAACCCAGAGACGGGAGCACGCACCCGGCTGTAGGTCAGCCTGGGGAGGGCTGGAGGGCCCCGGGAGGTTCCGCTTGGGCGTTTTGAAATCCTGGACATAGCTCAAGCCCCGTCCAGTGCTGACATTTGAAGACTCAGTGATGTCACAGGTTGTGGGCCCAGGAGAGGGTCTCCTGCGGGCCCCTATGTGTGAGGTTTAGGCAAAGACGGGTGCTTATTTATAGGCATCAGGCGTCAGGGTGTGTTACCTGAAGCCAGGAAATGCTGGCGGTCCCTGGATTTGCAGGTGGTGAGCAGAGCCCAGGCCTTGGGGTGGGCCGGCAGCAGGGAGTCAGCGGTCAGGTGATGCACCCGTGAGGTGCCATTTCATTCACCCACACTCGGCTCAGTGAGGTGCTGGAGGGGAGAGCCCCCAGCCCCACCCTCCCCCCGCAGGACCTTCCGGGCTGGACGACATCAGACAGTAAGTCCAAAGTTACCAACTATGACCCCTGAGAGAAAGTATATTTTTTCTTGATCTTTGTATCTATATGTCTTTTACAGCAAACGTTATAGTTCCTAGTAACAATGTGTTTATGTATTTGCTGTATCCTGCCATATATGTAAGTTTTAAATAACAATTTTAACATTGCCACTAAAAATAAGCCTATGGAGTAAATACACCTTTTACGGGTTTTTTTTTTTGTTTGTTTATTTTTTGTCCTTAAAATACATCTTACTAAGAGAGCCAGGTGTGGTGGCTCATGCCTGTAGTCCCGGCTACTGGGGAGGCTGAGGCGGGAGGATCTGTTGAGGCCAAGATGCAAAGCCAGCTGGGTCACAGCGAGACCCCATCTCTGGGGTGGCGGGGGGAGGAATCTCTCTCTTAAGGATGTGTTGTCAGAATACTGTGCCTAGCGGTGACATGAAATAATTCTTTGTGTGGTTATTTCACCAATTTTAATAATGAGTTAATGCTTCTCTCTCACCCCCGCGTTTTGGTTTAATTTTATTTGCGGCATCTGTAGGATGTTTACGAACACGAAAGTCAAGCGATACGGAAAGCTCCCATCAGAATCATTCCCATCCTGCCGCTCCGCCCTGCTGCTGTCCGTCATTTTCACTGGCTTCCAGTTCATCCGTCCCGCGTTTCTTATTCACAGAGCTAATATATACAGCCTGAGGAAGTGACAATTAAGCTGAGGCCAGAGGGGTGACCAGGGTGTGCCAACCGTACAGCGTATTGAGTACGCCAAACAGTCACCGGGAAACAGCCCAGACGAGGAGGCAAACGTGCCCCCTGTTGAATCATTTTCATTCATGCCACAGACACACTGGGCGTGTGTGGGCGCCAGGTGCTAGGCCGAGGTGGAGCAGGGTGCAGGGGTGAGGGGTGGGGGAGCAGGGGGTTGGAGTCCAGGGGGCTTTGGGCATTGTCTGGGTCTCGGTTTCCTCCTCTGTGCAATGGGGGTGATGAGGCTTGATGCCAAGGGTTGTCGGGATGAAATAAGACCACAGATGAATGAACACAAGGGCTGAGTTCATCGAAGGCTCACCTGGGCCAGGTCATTCCTAACCCCTTGCTCAGGACAAGCCTGTGACCTTGGTGCGCCCCGGTCCCGATTTCATAGATGTGGGCCCAGAGGCACAGAAACACCTTCCTGGCTCCACCGCCCATACCCTTAACCTTTACGGTTCCAGGTACACGCAAGCGGGTGCTCAGCAGCAGTAACTACACATTTCAAACCCGACGTGTGAATCTTGGCTTTCAGGGGCTCATAGTCCAGTCGGGGCAAAGACTCAGCCTAGCAAATGGTTCCTCCCAATCCAGAACCCAGTGTGAGAGGCCCAGTGTGAATTAGGGACAAAGGAGGGAGGGGATGTGTCTGGCGTCATCGGGAAGGCATTTCAAAGGTGTTACTTGACCTGAGCCTGGGAAGGTGAGCAGGAGTTTGTGGGGGCAGGGGTGGGGCATGAGATGGGGAAAGTCATTCCCAGCAGAGGAAACAGCCTGTGCAAAGGCCCAGAGGTATGAACGAGCTTGATCTATTTAGGGAGTTCCAAGTGTGGAGGGGGAGGGGCATCCACAGCAGCAGAGGCTGCTGCAGGCAGAGGCTGGATTGTGCAGAAGTGGGCATGATCCAGAAAGCTCTCCCTCTGCCTAGCTGCAAGCAGCTCCTCCCTCTGGAGCCCTGGTTTCCTAATCTGCAAAATGGGAATAACCATGCCGTGCAGAAGCTGTTCCCCGCTTAGCCTGACTAATGCCCACACCCCTGATGTCCACAGGTCAGCACCTGCACTGCGGGGGCTGCTGATGAGGGCAGAGGGCACAGCAGTGTTAACTGAAGGATGTGAGTCTGGCAACAGTGGGCAGGGAGTTTGGAGGAAAGAGACAGGAGGCAGAGGAAGGCTTAGGAGCTGTGGTCACAGCCCAGGCGGGAGGTGTCTAGAAGGCCAGGAGGACTTGAACCATTCAGAACAAGGTCTGTTCTTAGCGGAGGGAGAGACAGGGAGGTTCTAGAGGCTCTGGGGGGCCCAGGCTGAGTGCCTGAGCACCGCTGGGGCACCGACGGAAAGCTAGAACAAAGCAAGGTAAGGATGGGGGCAGTGGTGCATTCTCAGTCCCAAACCCAGGAGGGGCTCCAGCAAGGGAGGGATCGGCAGGGAGGGGCGGGGCCTCTGGAAGGGCATGTCCAGGGTGAGGCTGGCCAAAGAGAGGTTCTGGCTGACCATTTCCTCCCAGGACCTTCTTCTTTTCTTTTCTTTTCTTTTCTTTTCTTTTCTTTTCTTTTCTTTTCTTTTCTTTTCTTTCCTTTCCTTTCCTTTCCTTTCCTTTCCTTTCCTTTCCTTTCCTTTTCTCTTCTCTTCTCTTTTCTTCTTTTTGTTTTTGAGTAAGATCTCACTCTGTCACCCCAGCTGGAGAGCAGTGGTGCCATCATAGCTCACTGCAGCCTGGAACTCCTGGGCTCAAGTGATCCTCCTGCTTCAGCCTCTCGCCAGGCCTTCTTTTTAAGTGGAAGTATAATTTATGTAGGAAAGGATGCACGCATCTCAAATGTACATTTCTCCACTGACAACCCAAAATAAGTGACCGAGACAAAGATCTCCATCAATGGAGGTTTATTAAGCCAAAGTTTGGAGACACGCCTGGGAAAAACACAAACCACAGATAGATGTGTGGCTACTTTTCCAAAAGAGAATTTGGGAGCTTCAGTATTTAAGGGGACTAGGACACACGGAAAAAAAAAAAGAGTAGGAGGGCGAGCATTGAGGCAAAATGGTTACATTTTTGTGAGGCCCAGGAAATCTACACTTTACGTAAAACAAGGTGAATGTCAGACGAGCAAAATGGAGGGAAGGAAGCATCAGTGATGTAGATGGCCCTGGGGAGGTGGAAGAATGTCCAATCTTGTCTTATTTCTGCTCTTCTCCTGGGAAGATAAACTTGTATGTCATTGTTAGAGTGGAATTGAACAGACTGATGTTAGTTTTAGGAACTAGACTTCCCCTGCAGACCGGAAGATACAATTTGCATGTCCTTGTTTCTGGGAGGCCAGTGAGGAATTTCCCTATGAATGATCTGTGTGACCTGACATTTGCAGGTGTCTCTGCCTTCCTTTTGCATAAGGAGTTGAGGGGGCAGGGTCCTGTGATTTTTATTTTCCTTTATGCCACACGTGTGTAGCCCTACCTGGATGAAGACATAGGCGATTGTCAATACTCCTGCAGGGTCCCTCACGTCCCTCCCTTTCCATATTCCCTTCCACACTCAGCCCCTCCCACTACGCACACAGGTAACTCTTCTCCGTTCTAGCACACAGGCTCCGTGGAGGTGAGGAGGAAGGGCTGGACTCAAGGGACAGAAGAGGAACAGCTGAGCCAGGACACTCTCATGGGGTGCAAGGAGGCTGTTATGAGGGTAAGAGAGGCCTGCAAGTGTTTTGGAGGCCAGAGAATCGTTGAGAAGGGGTGTGGAAGATGGACGGAAGATGAGTCACAGAAGGAGGGGGGAGAGGCCAGGGAGACCTTGGCCTGGGACAAAAGGAGGGGCTAGACTTCCTATGAGCTCTGTCCCACCACTTCCCCTATGCATCTCATCCCCTGCAAAAATGCAAGCCCCTGGCGTCACTGGCCTGTCCCCCTGGGGTGGTGACATCCCCTCTCCACACACTACCTGTCCCCTCCCTGCCCTGGGTGCCCACCCCTCACCCTAGGGCCTCCTGTGGCAGCGCAGATCAGGCAGACGCTGAAGCGGCTCTGATGGGGGTCCCTCCAGCACAGCGTTAGCAAAGAAGAATGTTCTCTCCCTCCCTTCCTCGTCCCCTGTTCTATTTCAGAAACAGACATGGGAATAGCTATAGCAAGAATGCCGAGTCCCCACGGTCTGTTTCCCAGAGCCTACAGCGCAGGCAGCCACAGGAGCATACGGAGTCATTCGAGGCTTAAACACGGTCTGACATCCAACGTCGCACTGCCCAATCCCTGCAGCCTTCTCTGGGGCCTGTCGTTTCCCTGCCTACCTGTGGGCTGGGGAGAAAGAAGCGGTCAGGTGCAGGCTCAATGTTGCCATGGGGACACCTTTCCCTCCTCCTCCTTCCTCTGGCCTCCTCTTCTTTCACGCTGGCCTTAGGCATCAATAACAGCTCTCTGTCCTTCCAAGTGGCCCGTGTGAGACACATCCCATGACCTACTGAGGTTCAGGAAGCGGCACACCCAGGCCTTGGCTTCACCTAGGTTGCACTGCCCCTGCGGGAGGGGCTGATGGGATGAGGGGAGGGGCTCAGCCCAGGAGTTGCGGGGAGGAGCACTGCCCCTTTAAGGAGGCCCCACTGTGGACCCCCACAACGGATACCTGCAGACCTGCAGAGGATAGCCTGGGCTCCTCCAGGCCCCCTGGGGAATGGCCTCTCAGGTAATTATGCCTTCCAAGGGCTTTCATGCCAGCATCTTCAAAGCTCCTATGATTAGGGTGCGGCCCCTTTGAAGCCATCTCGGCCAGGTTTACTGAGGGCAGGCAGGAGGCCTAATGAGTCGCTGCAGCGCTGGCTTCCTCCTCTTCCCCTCTCGTCCCTCTCCTTAACGCTTCCCTGAGAAAACCCGGGATCCAGCCTCCCCAGCTCCCTGCCCCACGGGTGGACCTCCCTTTCCTGGGGGCATGCCCAGGAGAGTCGGCTGCAGCCTGGGATTTTATAAAGAATTTGAATGTTCCTAGTGATTCCAAGGAAACGGAGAGCATGTGCGTCTCTTTGGCCTGTTTTTGCGTGTCTGTGTTGGCTAGGTAAGTCTGCAGTGGGACTCATCACGCCTGTGTTGGAGGTGCAGGTATGTGTGCAACCAACAGGGAGCCGGGAAAGGAAGCTCTTTCTTGTGTCTCTGAGTCAGGCTCTTTTCACGGCAACCTGTGAATCATCACCAGCCGCGTCCCTGAGTCACTCACACACACATACCCAGACAGCGTCCCCCAGGAAGGGCCATGTTTTGTTTGCTGATGCCACTGATGTCCTTGGTGTCATCATCCCAAAGGGAAGGGCTGCGAGAAGTGGGAAGCATTGTCTCTTCCTGGCTGATTTTCACCAGCGGGGGCTGGCACGGGTCCTGGGTTCATTTAACAAACATCATGAGGGCCTGCCCTGTGCCAGGCTGCCCAGGTGTGACCTTGGCCAAGTAATGTGGCCTCTCTGTGCCTCAGTTTCCTCATCTGCCAAGCAGCAGTCCCTGCTGCTTGCTGAGACAGTAAAGAGCTTAGTTTACATGGCCGGCCACATAGTGGATACTTGGTAAACAACAGCTGTGATGAAGGTGATGAAGAAGAGGACACTAATGCCAGCCCCTAGGTGGCAGGTGCTGGGAACACAAAGATGATGAAGACCTAGTCCTTTTTGCCCTGTGTTTGTGCGAACAGCCATTTCTCCTGACTTCCAAAAACATCTTATGCATTGAAAATCACACATAGATATTTGCATAAATGAGATATCCAGGGTGTACTGTTCTGTGTGATATTTGCTCTTTTTCACTTACTGACATGTCCAGGGGGAACCAAAGTTTTATCAGGGACCTGTAGGAGGGATAGGAATTAACTAGGGAGAAGAAGGGGATGGAGGGAGGAGTGAGGAGCATTTTAGGTGATGGGAAGAGCAGCATTGAGACCCTGACACTAGATAAAAGGGTGCTGCTAGAAATAGAACCATTGGTGGCTGTGTTTGGGGCAAGTTTGCTTAAAAACTGGCCTATTGGGCTTGTTTATGTTTTCACTTCCAAACAGGAATTTCAAAAAGAGCCTTCTGACTCTGCTTATTAGTGGACACATCAGAAGCAACACTTATCAAGTGCTTACGATGTGCCAGGCTCTGTGCCAACAGCCTTACTTATATTATCTCATTTACTCCCCATATCAGCCCTGAGAGGACGGTCCTATTATTGTCTCCATTTTACAGATGAAGAAACCGAGGCTTAGGGAGGCTTAAGAGACTTGCCCAAGATCTCACGACCTGTCAGTGGTAGAGCTGGGATTTGACCAGGCAGTTGGCCACTACACAGCCTAAAAGCCTCCCAAGAGCCACCCCATGCTGATATCTCTGTCCCAGTTCCCTACATCTCTGCTCTGGGTGAGATCACACCTCGGCCCTGTCCCTGATATTCCTTTCGGAATGATCCTGGGAGCCACTCAGACTCCCTGAGCTACAGAACATCTGTGGGTTTTTTCCTCTTCGGCAACACTCTTTCCCAATTCTTCTGGTCATGGCACCCCATTTTCCCTTGGGGACTCACCCCTCCTTTTCAGTACATTTGGTTCAGAAGAGGCTGATTCTACCCACTGGCTCCAGGGCTGGGGCCACATGCAGGCCTGGCCGGTTGAGACACTGCATTTTCTGGCTACAAGGATTGGCTCAGAGATAAGACTATTACCCAAGCTAGGGGCCAATATGATCCTGGGACATATTTTGGAATTCTTGGGAAAGAGGTGCTCCCTTTACCACTGGAGGAAAAGAGAACCTGGGAATGGGGCCAACACACACACACACACACACACACACGCACACACGCACACACATACAGGAGACAGAGAAATAGCATCCAACGACACCGTGAGGCCTCAAATCCAGCTCTGCTTTGAACTTCCTAATTAAGTGAGCCCATATATTCTCTTCCTTTGCTTAACTTAGTTGGTTAATTGGGTTTTAGTCTGTTGTCACTGAAAAGATCTAATTCAGATAGGAAGTCAGTCGGGTCTTCAGCAGTCACCGTTCTACAGGTAGCAGCACAATCATCAGACACGTGCAAAGTATTGTGCGGGCATTTCGGCACGACAACCCTGCCGTGTGGGCCATTCTTACATTCCACTTACTTAGTGATGGGGAAACTGAGGCCCAGAGAGGCAAAGTCACATGCCTACAATCATCTTATTAGGAAGTAATGAAGCCAGACCCGTGCTCTGCCTGCCAAACCACACAGCCCCCAGGGCATGTGGCAGGGTCTGCCCATCCTTGTGGTAAGTGGGAGACACAGAGGCTGCAGGTAAATGGGTCAGGAATGCTCTGGGCCCTGGGCCACTCTTCAGCTTGCACCCCTGCCTAATCCCACCTCCCTCTCAATCCTCCCCCATTCTATTTATTTTTATTATTTTTTCAAAATACTATGGTTCAAATGTTTTTGGTTACATGTATCAATTTTGTGCCCATCACCGAGGTAGTGTTCATTGTACCCATTAGGTAGGTTTCTACCCATCCCCTCCCCTCCTGCTTGATTTCCACTGAGTTTTACTTTGCTTTGCGCATATATGTGCTCATCACTTAGTTCCAATTTAATAGTGAGTACACACAGTGTTTGTTTTTCCATTCTTTAGATACTTCACTTAGGATGATGGTCTCCAGTTCCATCCAAATTGTTGCAAAAGGAATTAATTCATCCTTCTTCATGGTATAGTATTCCGAAGTATACATATACCACATTTTGTTAATCCATTTATGAATTGATGGGCACTTGGTTCCACATCTTTGCAATTGTGAATTGTGCTGCAATAACCATTCCAATGCAGATGTCTTTTTGATAAAATGACTTCTTTTCCTTTGGGTAAATACCCAGTAGTGGGATTGCTGGATCAAATGGTAAGTCTACTTTTAGTTCTTTGAGGAATCTCCATCCTGTTTTCCATAGAGGTTATACTAATTTGCAGTCCTACCAACAGTTTATAAGCATTCTTTTCTCTCTGTACCCATGCCAGCATCTACTGTTTTTGGACTTTTTAATAAAAGCCTTTCTAACTAGGGTAAGGTGATATCTCATTGTGGTTTTAATTTTCATTTCCCTAATAATTAGTGATGCTGAACATTTTTTCATATGTTTATTGGCCATTTTTCTATCTTCTTTTGAAAAGCTTCTGTTCATGTCTTTTTCCCACTTTTTAATGGGGTTGTTTGGTTTTTCTCTTGCTCATTTGCTTGAGTTTTTTGTAGGTTCTAGTTATTATCCCTTTTTCGAATGCATTTCATTCTGTAGGTTGTCTATTTGCTCTGTTGATTCTTTACTTAGCAGTGCAGAAGCCTTTTAATTTAATCAAGTCTGTTTATTTATTTTTGTTGTTGCTATGATTGCCATTGGGGTCTTATTCATAAATTCTCTGTCTAAGCCAATATCTAGAAGAATTTTTCCAACATTTTCTTCTAGCATTCTTATGGTTTCATGCCTTACATTTTAGTCTTTTATCCATCTTTGATTAATTTTTGCTTGTGTTGAGAGAAATGGATCCTGTTTCATTCTTCTGCATGTGGGTATCCAATTTTCCCAGTACCATTTATTGAATAGGGCTTCCTTTCTCCAGTGTATATTGTTGTCTGCTTTGTCAAAGATCACTTGGCTGTATGTGGATGGTTTTACATCTGAGTTCTCTGTTCTGTTTCATTGGTGTATGTCTCTATTTTTGTGCCAATACTATGCTGCTTTAGTTACAATAGCCTTGTAGTATAGTTTGAAGTCTGGTCATGGGATGCCTCCTGATTTGCTCTTTTTGCTTAAGATTTCTCTAGGTATTTAGGATCTTTTCTGGTTCTAAATGAAGCGTAGAATTATTTTTCTAGATCTGTGAAATATGATGTTAGTATTTTGATGGAGATTGCATAGAATCTGCAAATCAATTTGGATAGTATGGACATTTGAACAATGTTGACTCTACTGATCCATGAGCATGATATGATTTTCTATTTATTTGTGTCATCTGTGATTTCTTTCCTCAGAGTTTCATAGTTCTCTTTGTAGAGATCTTTCACTTCCTTGATTAAGTATACTCCTAGGTATTTTATTTTCTTTGTAGCTATTGTGAATGGTATTGAGTCTTTGATTTGACTCTCAAATTGACTGTGTATAGGAATGCTACTGATTTGTGTACCTCAGGTTACCTTGTAACCTGAGACTTTACTGAATTTATTTATTAATTCCAGGAGTCTCTTGCTGGAGTCTTTGGGGTTTTCTAGATATAAGATCATATCATCAGCCCCCATTCTGTTTTAATTAGCTTCTCCCTAATAAAAAAATTGGGAATAAGCTAAGTGTGGTGTCTCATACCTGTAATCCCAGCATTTTGGGAGGCTAAGGTGGGAGGATCACTTGAGGCCAGGAGTTCGAGACTAGCCTGGCCAACATAGTGATGCCTTGTCTCTACAAAAAAGAAAAAGAAAAAGACAAAGAAAGAAACAAAGAAAAAAAAATTAGCCTATAGTCCTAGCTACATAGGAGGCTGAGGCAGGGGCAGGAGGATCACTTAAGCCAGTTGGAGGCTGCAATGAGCTATGGGATGGAGCCACCACACTCTAGCCTAGGTGGCAGAGTGAGACCCCGTATTAAAAAAAAAAAAGAAAGAAAGAAAGAAAGAAGAAAGAAAGAAAGGAAAGAAATAAAGAAAGAAAGAAAGAAAGAAAGAAGAAAGAAAGAAAGGAAAGAAAGAAAGAAAGAAAGAAAGAAGAAAGAAAGAAAGAAAGAAAGAAGAAAGAAAGAAAGGAAAGAAAGAAAGAAAGAAAGAAAGAAAGAAAGAAAGAAAGAAAGAAAGAAAGAAAGAAAGAAAGAAAGAAAGAAAAAGAAAAGAAGGAAATGAAAGATGATATCTGATTTGGTCTTTGAAGAAGCAGTAGCTGTTTGCTGGGTAGAAAGTGGTGGAGAAAAGCATTTTTTCTTCATTAGCCAGTGGGCAGGTGTAAAGGTGAGGCTGGAGGCTGGGAAACATAAAGCTGTCCAGAAGTTAAGGTGGCCTAAGCCAGAGTAGTGGCCACTGGCATGGAGAGGAGAGGGGACAGAAGTGAGCAGGATCTTTGAGGCTGATTAGAAAGAAGGGATGGGCAGGTGCATGGGGGGAGGGAACCGAGGGCAAGGAGGTAGATGTTTATCTTCATCTTAGAAAGCCTGAGCAGGCCAGGTGCAGTGGCTCACGCCCGTAATCCTAGCACTCTGGGAGGCCGAGGCGGGCGGATTGTTTGAGCTCAGGAGTTTAAGACCAGCCTGAGCAAGAGCGAGACCCTCTCTCTACTAAAATTAGAAAGAAATTAATTGGACAACTAAAAATATAAAGAAAAAATTAGCTGGGCATGGTGGCGCATCCCTGTAGTCCCAGCTACTCGGGAGGTTGAGGCAGAAGGATTGCTTGAGCCCAGGAGTCTGAGGTTGTTGTAAGCTAGGATGACGCCATGGCACTCACTCTAGCCCAGGCAACACAGTGAGACTCTGTTTCAAAATAAAAGAAAGCTTGAGCAAAGGCTCAGGGGGGCTTTTTCCTCCCACAGGAAGCACTAACTAGGGCCCCCAGTACCACTTGGTGATCTGTCGTGTCACTCAGGCCAGGTGACTTTCTGTCTTTGAGCTCCTTTTTGGCAACTCAAGCCTAAAAATACCCACCACCTGCCTCTGTCCTCGCCAGCCTGGGGCCTCTGTAAGTTGAGACCCAAGCGTGCCCTTGAGGAGCAGGGACCAAGAACCCGAATTCGGGTATAGTTTGGCCTGAACACTCAGAGGTGGCAGCAGATGTAAGCTTTCTGTACTAAGTATGGCGGGTATTAGCTTCTCCCTATGTATGGCGGGTATGGTGACAAGTGGGACAAGGATTTTGCCCTGAAGGGGTCAGTGTGAAGGGAGAGAGAGCTGGGAAGTCCTCAACAAGTGATTACAATGCAATTGATAAGGCTAGTTCTTGTTGGGACAGCCCTGAGAACATCCTACCGGGCTCAGAAGGAATTTTTCTATAGGACTTTGCTATTACAGGGTCCTTGTTCATGTTACAAATACTTTTTGGGACATGTTTTCCGTGCCAGCTCCTGTACTGAGTACTGGGACCACATGAGGAAACGAAAGGATGAAAATCTTCGTCCTCATAGAACTTATGGTTTACTGAGAGAAGACAAGTGGTAAAACAGGCAAACTGTATACGATAAAAATTAAATGCTACGGGGGAAAATAGAGCACAATAAAGGGGAAATAGGGAATGCATGTGCGGGGTTTGGCAATTTTAGGGTGGTCAGAGCAGGCCTCACTGAGTGGGGGACATTTGAGCAAATTCTTAAGGAAGCTGAGGGAGGGACCAATCAGGTATCTGGGGGAACAGTGATCTCAGCAGAGGGAACAGCCAATGCAAGGGACTTGAGGCTGAGTGTACTTTGCTTGTTCTCGGAACAGCAAAGGATCAGTGTCGAAGGACAGAAGAGTAAGTAGGAGATGAAGTCAGGTTTGTCTGGGCGGGTGACTGTCAGATCAAGGTTTCATAAAGACTTTGGCTTTTACTTGGAGTGAAATGGGAGCCAATGGAGAGCAAAGAAGTACCATGTTTTGACTTAGGTTTTAAAAAAAAGTCTCTCTGACTCCTATATTGACTGACTGGATCAGAGGGCAAGACTGGAGAAAGGGAGAACATTGCAATAATCCTGGGCAGAGATGGGCCCAGGGTGGTGGCCGTGGAGGTGGTGTGGGATAGGTCAGAGTCTATATCTATTTTGCACGCAAAGCCAACAGGATTTCCTGCCTGCCTGAGTGGGTAGGGTCAGAAGGGGGAATTCAAGGATGACTCCAAGTTCTGGCGTGGAAGGATGGAGTAGCCAAGACCTGGTGGAGGGAGAGCGGAAGCTAGCAGATTTCTGTGTGTGTGGAAGGGGAGGTGGGCTCAGTTGTGGACGCGCTGGTTTTGAGATGCCTGTTGGGCCTCCAAGGCAGAGGTGCCCAGTAGACAGTTGAGGGGACAAGTGTGAGCTGGAGACATAAGTACATTCGGCGATCTTGAGCACGTCACGGGCCAGAACTTGATTGCATTTTGTTTCTCAGCGAACCCGGGTGAGGTGTGGACCTGGCTAACAGAACTGGGCTGGGCGGCTTGATGGTATCTGAAGACTTGTGCTAGGGAGGCCGCCTGGAGTGCGGTGGGCGCTGCTCAGTGGAGTGGGAAGGAAAAGCCGCTTTCTGTGCTTTGCAATTTCATCTCGGGTAACTGCACACAGCACCCGGTAGACGTTCATTCCACAATTCCACCCGCATCCTCCGCTCGACAAATAGCCATTGTATTTTCCCTCATCTTTAAAATAGGCTCAAATGGAGGAAATTAGGGTTAAGAGAAGTGAAGCGCCACACAGCCAGCTAGGGTTAGGGACAGAGATGGGAGCCCAGGCTCAGTCCCTGCACCCCAGGAAGCTCTGTTGTGGGTGGGGTTGGGACCCGGTCTTGCCCGGTTTTGCGAGCAGCGGAGCGCCCGGGGGGGAGGGGGGGGAGGCCACACCCGCGGGGCGACGGACTGGGGTTGGGGCGCGGCCCCTTTAAGGCCCAGCCGGTGATCTCAGCCGCGGGCTCGCCGCCCCGCCCTCCCCGGCGGCGCGCCCAGTGCGCAGGCGCGTCGCGGCGGCACTCCGCTGGGCCCGGGACGCGCCGGCGGCGGCTTAGACACCGGGGCTGCGGCGCCGCCAGCCCGCCCCGCCCGCAGAATCTGGCCACAGCGCGTTGCCCGCACACGCCGCCGCCGCCATGGGCTCTTGAGGTATCCCGCCGGCCGGCTTCGCGTGGGAGCCCCGAGGGGGCGGCTGCGGACTCCCGGGCGCGGGGGGCTGCTCGGTTTGGAGAGGCCGCTGCGGGGGACGCCCCGCGGTTGCATCGGCCGCCGGTCCCGGCGCGGAGGGTACGGAGACCGCCAGCCTGGCCGAGCAGGGAGGAGGCGTCCGTCGCCCGACTCCCGCCCGGTGCCCCTTCCTGCCCTGCGGGGTCGCAGGGCGTCCCGTGGGTGTGCCCGCTCCCCTCCACGCCAACGTGGCGGGGACCGCGCCTGGAGTGTAATCGGATCTGCCTGTGGGGGTGGCTGGGGAGAGGGGCGGTGGATGGACAGGCCTTTTTCAAGTGGGATCGGTGCGGCCGGGAGGGTATGCTGGCGCCTGGCACGGCCGAGTACGTGGGGGAGGCATCGGTGCCCTGTGCGGGTGGCGGTGACCTGGAGGGTGGTTGGCGGGGGAGGCTGTCGGGGTTGCATCGTGAATGGAGGGTGTCCACGCCTTGCACACAGGTGAACGTGTTTGGAGGGGGACCTACTGGAACCTGGGGCTCCAAGGATGTTTGCCTCCAGAGGGACCTTAGAGACTGGTCTTTGGTGTGTGTATCCTTGCTGTGGGTTTTACATTTCCTCTCTGGGCGCACCGCTGAGTACCTTGCTTGGATATGCTTGAATCTAGGTGCTAGGTGGCTCCAGGCAAGGCAGTGAGGCTGGGGGGGTTGGGCATGGGTTTCCTGTCCATATCCCTTCTTGGAGGGGGGTCGTATAAGGCCAGACATTTCACCCCTCCCTCTCTTCCAGGGCATCTTGGGGCAAAGCAGGTGTTTGCATGCTTGATACCTGTGTGTGAGGTGAAGGCCATGTATTATTTATCTGACTGCCCGGTGCTATTGTAAGGAAAGAAGCAGCAATCTGTGCCCTGGAGGCCTGTGCATTGCAGAGTCAGGCAGGCAAACAAGCTCACCTGCACCTGCAGAGGCAGCCCAGGTCTCAGAGGTGTGACTTCCTTGACAGGTTATGTTTGCAGGTGGGAAGTCTCCCTTCCCACCTCCCTTTTCAGCATGCGTGGTGGGCCCCCAAGGCTCTGGCACATCTAAGTTTGGGACCTGGGGCCATGGGGTGCGAGAGCCTCAGCAGCCAGGCCTGTGTGCCCACTTGGACATAAACACATGATGCCCCAGGCATCGAGGAGCTCTCAGGCTGTGGGGGAATCAGCCTTGGACACAAGAGAGCATAATGATGTGAAAAATATAAAACAAAGGAGGAGAAGGAGTACAGGGTGGATTCGGTGCTGGGGGAGGCGGATTGTGGCCAGCAGAAAAGACTCCTGTGAAAGAAGACAGTTGAGTTGAAGTTTGAAGGATGACTGATGTTCGTATGAGGCTTTATGTGAGGCTTTCCACATATATTAATATTTTCCCAGGTAATTCTCAACGGTGGCTGTGTAAGGAACTGTTGTTATCCCTCTTTGCAGATGAGGAAAACTGAGGCCCAGAGGAAATTCATGACTTGCTTGTCCACCATTTGTTGCAGGCCTGGGTGCACTCATTCTTGAACCAGGACCTCTCTCTTGTTGCCAGATCTTCTTGCCTTGTACCTTATTGAGCATCTACTGTGTGCCAGACACCATGCTAGGGACACAGAGGTCTGAAGATAAATGGGACTGTGTGTCTGCCTTCTAGGGGCTCCCAGTCTGCTGGGGAGATGGACATTGATAGTTACCCGGATCCAGACGAGAGGCCTGGATAGCCGGTGTGGGTGGAGAAGGCACTGTGAATTCGCCCCAAAGCCATGGGCAATCTGAGGTGCCTTTGTGTGGTCCTCAGGACTCTGGATGTCTTGTAAGTTGCTCCCATGGTGGCGGGTTATACAAGAAGCCCCTTCTAACTTTCTCCAGCTGGGTGGGAAGAGCCTCACGGCAGCATGGGTGTAAGTGATGCACTTGTCCTAGTTCACGTGTTGCTGAGTTCTGTGAGCTTAGGCTTCTGTCTGGAGGCTGTTTGCTCCCACTCTGTCTTTGAGGTTTTGCTCCTAATTTCTGGCTGGCCTGCCCAGCCCTCTCCCGGAGAGGGGCTCAGTGCTATTTCCAGTCCCTGCTGTGCTCATTTCTCTCTGTAAATTCCCTGGAGTGGAAACAGCCTCGGCAAGGCAGGGTACAGCCCTTTATTGTTTTGAAAACGAGTCACAGCAAATGCTCAGGGCCTTTAGAAGGGATTTGGTGTGTGAGTTCTGGCAGGCCAGCAGCTGGGCCTTGGGAGAGCTCTGTGTGGGGTCTGCCAAGGTACTTGCAGTTAGTAAGCACTTACTGAAGACCAACTGCTGCCCTCCATGTGCTGGGCCTCAGGGAGGAGAGGCCAGAGTCATGGGTCATGCCCTCTAAAAGGTTGTGGTTGGCTGAGGAAGCCCAGCGTGTAACAAATATGTGCAAGACAGTGCTCTGGTTGTGGTAGGGACAGAGGGCCCTAAAGGGGCCAAGAGGACAATAGGAACAACAGCCCGTTTATTGAGCACTTACTGTGTGCCAGGCACAGTTCAAAGCGCTTTCATGAATTACTGTGTTTCTTTCTCCCACCCCCCGATGGGATGGGGGCTGTCGCCTTCTGCATTTTGCAGAGGAGGCAGTCAAGGCTAAAATGCTGCTGAGGTCACATAACTGGCCAGTGGAGCCGAGCTTTGAACCAGGCAGCCTGACCTCAGAGCCCATGCTCTTCCCCCACTAACCCTAGGGCATGCCGGAAGTCTTCCTGGCCCTGAAGGTGAGGGGTGCTCAACCCCTGGAGGAAGAGGAGGGCTTTCTAGGTAGAGGGAACCCCAGGCAGCCATGGAGACCTGGAATGCCTCACCTCTCAGATGTGGCTGTCTTGGGCCTGGGTCCTGAAGATCTTTGAAGGCCCGCTAAGGAGTTTGAACTTGATCCCAGTGTGGTCAACAGGGAGCCCTTCAAAGTTTCAGAAAGGAAGTGCTTAGCCACGTGTCACAGGGCAGGGCAGGATTGTCCTTTACCCTCCTTCCTTCTTCCCGCAAGTAACTCCTAGAAGACCCGGCCCCCCTCGTGTGCTTTCCCTCAGTCCCTGGCACCCTTTTTAGTTTCTACTGCCTTTCTCTTCTCCTTCTAGCATCTTCTGGTCTTGAAAACCCTAGGTGACCCAGGCCAGGCTCTTGAGTCCACTATTGTAATGTCGTCTGCTCTATAACTGGCCTCTTTTGCCAACTGGGAATTGGCTCCACTGAGCTGGAACTTTTTTAAAAGATTAACGTTCTTCCTGGTTCTCCCAGATCTTATGGATCCTCACCGGCTTCTCATGCCACAGAGAATGCATTTGAGAGCTGTGGTGGCTGCCTATGATCTGTACCCCTCAGCCATCAGCTCTGTAGATGACAGGCAGAGGGGAGCAGGGGACAGAGCAGGAACTGGAGCCAGGGAAGCTGAGTTTGACTACTGGGTCTCATTTGTGAGCTCGTTGGGAAATTACCTGCTCTATATACCTATTTTGCTGGGCGTTGGGCTGACCAGCATTTGATGCAACTACATGCTAGTCATACCAGAGTGTGACAAGTAAGACTGAAGGCTGTGGGCTCCCATGTGCTCCACTTGGGGTCTTTGCAGAGTACTGCCGAAGCACAGCCAAGGGGGCATGGTAGATGGGGTATGGGAGATGATGGGGTGTAGGATGTGAGGGGAGCAGTTGGGGGAGACTTCTGAATTGGGTGCCTTGGGATAGAAGGCTGAGAATTCAGGAAGGAGTTAAGGATGGTCACCAGGAGCATGGGAGAAGGAGGGAGGAAGTGGGGAGGGAGTGGGCATCTCAGTCCTGGTGACCTGGGGAATCCTTGCTCTTGTTAGGCCTGTGTCCTTGGGCAAGTTCTTTAAACATAGGGGGAAAATGCACTTTCCTTCATCTGTGAAATGGGAATAATAGTAGTGCAGCCATTGTGGGGCTGTCGTGACCTAATGTCTGCATGGAGCTCAGCACGGTACCTGGCACATAGGACGTGCTTGTGTTATTACCTTACAGGCCGTTTAATTTATTCGAGAAAGAGATATCGCAGGCCTGTGTGCCAGGCAGTTTGTGGGGAGCTGCCCGCATGAGCTGAGTGCAGCTGGGGAGAGAGACGTCAAACATACCAGCAATTATCATTGTCACGGGGGCTCTGGGGGAACTTCAGGTCATTCTCACCTGGGCAGGCACGTCTCTGACGAGGTAATGTGTAAGCTGTCACCATGTGTGCAGGTGGAGCAAGTGGATTCCAGGCAGTGGGAACTGCATGTGCCGAGCAAAGGTCTGAGTTCGTGTCTTAGACGTTGTTTGGCACTAGGACCCAGCACCTAGTGGGCCCCAAATAAGTGTTCATTGAATGTGATCTTCTTGGCCCCAGAGAGCACAGAAGGGGGAAGAAGTAAAGTAGGAGGAAGCCATGGAGGGAGGAATTGGATGGTCACCAAATTTTGGATTTTCTCATCCTTCCCTCCCCATCGCCTCCACCTCGCCCAGTGGGATGTAGCGTAGGTACCTTAACGCGGCACGGCCGAGCCCTCCACGCTCTTAACAGGTGCTATTCCCAGACTCCACTTTTCCTAAGGACCGGATGGGTGAATCTGAACGCAGAGGCAGTTGAGAAGCTGGAATGAGTCTGGACACCCAGACAGCATTTGTTCACATGTCTGCTCCTGTTTTAGCGTGGCCGGGACCCTGTGCTTCGGCAGAACATAGGGGATGGTGTGTGGCTTCTGGTTGGTAATTTTTCCAGTCGTAGGTTCATGATGGCTCAATGTTTGGCAGGACGCCTTGCACAGGGTAGGTGCTGAAGTCATTTTTGACAAAGCAAATGACTAGTTGGATGGGTTTGTGGCATTGCCACTCAGGAGAAAGCTGGACTTCTTCCTGAAAAGCGATGGATGCTGAGGCTGATCAGAACAGGGTTGTTTACTAGGCCTGAGCTGTGTCACCAGGAGCCAGGGTGCCCATTAAACAGCTGTGAGTCTGTCTGGATGGCGTGGGAAGGGTAGGCCTGTGATGGGAGGCAGGAAGCCTGGCAGACACCTCCTTTTCCTTCTCCTTTGGGCGGAAACCAAAGGGGGAAGATCCCACCCAGAAAACCTTTGTGCCTAAGGCGCGTCACTTCCAGCTCTACTATGTTTTAAAAAGTCGCACACAGCTAAGTGAATATTTTTTTAGTGAAAAGTTTGCAATATTGATCTCAGTGTTATACCTTTGAAAAACAATAGGCTTCTCTGATATATAAGTCATACTTGTTGATTATGTTATAGTAAACTTGGAACACAGAAAAGATAGGGGATAAGAGTAGAAATTACCCCAAATTTCACAATTAGGAAATAATCACTGTTGAGGTTTCAGCTGATGTTCTTTCTAGACATAAGCATATGTTATCTCATTGTTTACTTACTACCAGATCATAAGCATTTACCCATGAAATTAAAAGTTAGCTGTGGATAGAAAAGAATCGGCGAAGTTCTAAAACAGAGCCCTGGTGCTTTGTTTCAAGTCCTCCATGGAAAAGATGAGGTCTCTGATTCTGCTGGATTGTACCACGGCGTGCGTGCTGAACGTGACAGCTGGACTGGGTCAGAAACCTGCGTGATGACCTCGTGCGAGTCACTTGCCCTCTCTGAGCTTCACTCCTTCTAATGGGGTCATTCAACCCCCCTCTGCCCACCTCACAGGCTCAGGTGAGGTTCTAGATTAGAAAGCCTTGAGCCCCCACTGGGAGGGGCATGGTTTGGGAATAGAGCAGGTCATGTGACTCTGGAGATGGAAGGAGAAGTGTGTGCACAGTGTGGGCATGTGCACATGTGTGTTACTTCTCTCCCAACCTGAAATGTTTGGTGATCCTCCTGCAGACTCCAGCCTCCTTGCTGAGCAGCCGTCATCTGTGGACCTTTAACCTGTGGGTCACACGCAGTCCCAGGATGGCTGCCCCCCAGCCCCCGACAAAGCGGGTGCAGCGAGACTTCCGGAAGTCACTGCCTCTGTCACTCTGAAAGGGATTTTCAGATCAGACAGCCTCCCCACCCCAGCAGACATGTGCGGAGTTCGGTACCTTTATTTTTCCCCTGCTCCAACCCCTGTGGACACCCTGTACCCAGGGGGCCCTGTCCTGCTGGCAGTGGCTGAGAACTTCCATGCCCCTGGGTGGGGCTGTTCCCCAAAGCCCTCTGGGCCGTCATTTGCTGAAAAGCTCGAGAGAAAAATAACTAAACCCATGGCACTGTTGTAGCTACTGGCAGAGCCTCCTGGTCACCACCTCTCGCACCTCTGGTTTTTCTTTCATGCAGAGTGGGCAGCGAATCTGGGGTCCCATCAGCCATCAGTTCAGGTGCCTGCAAGGCGCAGTGATAGGTGTTGGTGAAGGGGTGGGTGTGAGGATATTTATTAAAATTAGTATATTATATTAATATTATTTTCCTCACTGGAAATTACTCTGTAATTACTTTTCACACGTATTGTTACATGTCACGTATGTTGTTTCATTTAAGCTTCTCAGCTGCCCTGGACCGTTGTAATTATGGAGCCTGTTTTATAGGTAGAAAGACTGAGGCTCAGAGAGGCGAATTGCCTAAGACCCTAGGGAAAGCAACACCTGGGTTTTCTGGTTTCGAGTCCCGCGCCCTTCCTGCTCTGGGTGGCCACCAGCACGGCTCTGCCGTCAGAGAGCTTGCAGCCTGCTGGGAAGCCCAGCGCGTGGCACTGCTGTTTAGACTTGGAAAGCGTGTTGATAAAGGTTCAGTTTGAAACTGGCGGGGGGTCCCAGGAGGCAGCAGTCTGCTCTGTGTTGGGGTGGGCTGAGGAGCCAGCGCTGCCTGGAGTGGGGGCAGCGGCCAGGGCTCTGTGGACAGCGGGGGTTGGCTGGTGGGAAGTGAGTCCACCTCGAGCACATACAGGCACGAGACACAGGCAGGTAACCAGACCCAGGTCTCATGAGCCTCCCTGGGGTGCTGGGGGTCCCAGCCTCACCTGTAGAAGGAGGACATGCATCTATACATGAGTTTGTCAATGGGCTTTACACAAATTGGATGTGTGAAAATCTAGGTTTACCAAAACAGCGCGTATTTGCTTTATGAAGAAAGGTTGATGCACTGTGCATTGATTAGCATGCTAATTTTATATGATTTTAATAGCAATAACCTCAGAGCATTTAAGCCCTATTTGATTCACCAGATTTCCTGGCCGTCTTAGTCAATGGGAGCAGAGCCTGGGCTGGGAGACGGGCTGACGGGGGCTCTTGCTCTGAGCGCTGCCTTTGGTTTGCCAAGAGGTATCCCCCACGTGGCTGGGGGCAGAAGACCTTCTCTTCTATTCACAGTTTTCTGTAGCTGGGCCAGATTTGTGGAGGTGGGAGGAAGCCCTGCCCTACTTACCACGTACGCTCCGCTGTCCTCACTTGACACTGTTCCTTCCCGAGACCTGCCTCCATCTCCAGTCGCCAGCTTGATGCTTAGGTAGCGATGGCCGTTGAGTACAGGGGTTACGTAAGAGGCCCGTGACGGACCCAGGAGCAGAGCTGTTTAGGAGTGAGTGCCGTGGAGCGTGAGTGTGTCTTGCGTGGCCGTGGCATCCCCTGCTGCTTGCACGGGGTAAGTGCCGAGAGGTGCCCGTCGCTTATTTGGGGTGGCTAGACTGGAAGTGCTCGCTCAGCCTTCTCGGGCTCTCCACCCCCACCCCTTTTCCGCCCGGCCTCCGCCAGGCCCACTCCTCCTCTGTGCACTAGCACCTTCGTCCAGGGAGGCCACTTGTGGCCGGGGGTAGTGGCCACTCGGTCACCATCCACCCTTCCACCTGCCCTGGACCAGGGCATCAGAGCTCTGGGAAGGGCGAGGGAGGGGCTGAGTGTGTCTAGCCTTTCGCTTTCGGTCGAGGAAATGCAAGTTTGTAGACCAGAGCTCTGAGTGAGGAGGGGCTGATCTGGGTCCAGCACCTCTTCTGACCCAGAGCTCTGTTTGCCAAAAACTGAGCTTTTCTCTACCGTTTCTTCACCTGGGCACCTTAAAACTACACGTCGTCAGTATTTTCCCCAACATTAAGGCTCATTTCCTGGATGAACAATTTAAATGTATTCTTCCTTTCCGGCAACGTTTTCCAAAATTACAGATGTTTGTACACTTTCACCAGCAGCTGCACTTCTAGGGATTTATCCTACAGATGTGTCAACACGTGTGCAAAATGACTTATTTGCAAGATTACTCATTGCTGCCTTATTTGTAATAAATAGCAAAAGATTAGAAGTAACCTGAATGTCCATTAGCGGGGAGCCACGAACACATTCTGGCCCGTCCAAACTCTGAGATACCGCACAGCCATGAAAAATAAGATGGGGACTCGTCGCGCCGAGACGGAACAGTTGCCAGGGCAGATTGCTGAGCGAAGGAGCAGCTGTAGGGCGGCGTGTCTGAGTGCTGCCGTCTGTGTAAAAGTGCAGGGAAATAATAAGCGCCTCTGTTCGTGTATTACGGAGCGTCTTTGGGCATGCACAAGAAGTTGCTGACTGTGATGCCTCTGGAGGGGTCTCTGGTGGCTGGCAATTGTGGGCTGGAGACCCCACGTGCCTTGTGATTGCTGCTGAATCATGTGAATGTATTAATTAATTTTCAAAAAGTTAAATAAAAGAACATAAGAACTATAATCTCACCTCTTGCCCACTGTAGGAAGGCCAAGGCTCTGCCACCCCACTCAGGCCCGACTGCTCATTAAAAAATACACACTTGTTCTCACATAGGGGACCAAGTGTGAGGGTTTGGGTGCTCCTTGGTAAATATGACCCCCAGCCACCTCTCTGGCCCCTCAGAATCACCGCTGTTGGCTGGCTTCCTCATTTTATTTATTTATTTATTTTTTGAAATGGGATATCACTCTGTCACCTAGGCTGGAGTGCAGTGATGTCATCACAGCTCACTGCAAATGAAAACTCCTGGGCTCAAGCGATCCTCCTGCCTCAGCCTCCCAAGTATCTGCGACCACAGGTGTGCACCACCACGCCTGGCTAATTTTTCTATTTTTTGTAGAGATAGGGTCTTGCTATATGTCACCCAGGCTGCCAATTCCTGGCCTCAAGCCATCCTCCTGCCTTGGCTTCCCAGTGTGCTGGGATGTTAGGTGTGAGCCACCGTGCCTGGCCTTTTTTGTCTTTTTTTTTCCCCTCTAATAATGTAATTTTATTTATTTAGTTTTATTCTTAATAAAACAATACTAATTGTACATATTTATGGGGTTGCATGCATCTATTTTCTAATGATCTAATCTTAATTCTTTCTAGGTCTGAAAATCAGAAATCACATCTCGTTTACCCTCTGCAGTATGTAGCTGTGGGTTGAAATCACGGTAGCCAATCAGTCGACTGATGCAAAACTTTCTTCTTTTTCAAACTTGAAACATTTTCCTACTTATCTTAATTCTGCATCTTGATTTAAATGATTGATACTCATTTATAAATACATTAGTACAAACAAATGTAAATATTACGGACAGTGTTTTAGTATATATTTCCTTTGATCTAAAAAGTTACTTGTTAAAATAGAAGTGAATGAGGCAAGAGCAAATCTTCAGACTAATAAATCTCAAGAGAATGGGAAGTTATGTGGTTATTAGTGAAAAAGAAAGGGAATCTTCGTAAATGGCTTTTTTCTTAGATAGAGTTGGTTAATTTCTATTTAAATCCTTGCTTACAAACTAGTGTTAACCTAAGGATAAAAATTTGAATGCATTTGTGATAGAATTTTTGAAAAAAAAAAAAACCTCTCAAAACTCATTTTCTTATATATACATTTTCATGCTTTTTAAATGGTTTACTTTTATCTTAGATTAATGAAAGTAAATGTATTATGCTTTTCATTTGCCAAACACATCACCTATTTGTTGTTGTAAATACATATGATATATAAATATATAACAAATACAAAATATATAAATAAATACCATGTATTTGTTATGTGTATTTTGTGTGTGTATATACACATATATGGATGTTAGTTGTACCTCGGTGTCTGGGGGGAGTGGTTCCTATAATATCTAACAAAATGTAAATGCTAGTAAATAATAATTATGCTGTATTGGTGTATTTATATTATTTTTTGGTTTTTTTCCCCCAAATATTTCCAATCCACAGCTGGTTATGCCTGTGGCCATAGAACCTGAAGATTTTTTTTTTTTTTTGGTAATGTCACTCTGCACTGCTTCCGATGTAGGCTTTCTCAGTGACATTCGCTCAAACTAAAGTGATCTGTAGACTGCAGAGCTCTCATCACTGGCCTAAGACTGATATAGAACCAAAATTTTTGAAATTTATATTTCACAGCACAGTTCTTTTTATATCGGAAAGTATTTGCTTCATGGTAGTTATTTAAATCTTGTAATAGTAAAACTTTATTTTAAATTTTTGATAGTGAAAAATAACTTGATCAGAGTTAACAATCTAAACAGTTGTATGTCAGAATTCACAGACTTACAATGTTTTCCCTAATTTAAGGAGGGGTAAAAGAAATTTATTTCTAACTGAAAAAATACATAAAAGTAAAATCCAAAAGAAAATTCCTACATTGGGCTCATTCATCCTGACAATTATTTCTTGGCTATAAGATTAAATCTTTATTTTATTTTTTAATTTTAATTTAATTTTTTATTTTGAGACAAGGTCTCACTACATTGCTTAGGCTGGACTTGAACTCCAGGGCTAAAGTGATTCTCCCTCCCCAGCCTTCTAAGTAGCTGGGACTGTAGGTGCATGCCACCTATCCGGCTTAAGTTTAAAACAGATTTTCCACATTTTAAACACTTCTTAAAAACAGCAAGAATATGGTGTTTGGAGAGGATGTCTCTGTAATTTGTCACATTAATGTGATTCCCCATCCTGATGTAATCAAACTGTTAATGTAGCTGTGTTACCTTTGAAAGTCTAAAGTATTTGCCAGTGTCCCCGAGACTGCGCTCTGGTTCCATGGGACATCTCAGTGCACAGTTTGGGAGGCTTATCTCTGCTGTGCAGCCTGCTCATGGCTAAGTTGGCTCTGTCAATGTTTCTTTTAAGCAAAAAAAGTTTATTACTCCCTTGTGTAAAACATAAATAGATTGAATGAATACATTATATTAGTTAATATTTATTTGAGGAGATACTATTCAAAATTAAGTAGTTATCTTTTTAGAAACCCATAGCCTTTGTGAAAAATTAGATTAAAATTGACAAGTAGTCAATTCATTTCGCTCTGTTGTCCTGGCTGGCTAGAGTGCAGTGGCATCATTGTGGCCCAACCTCAGACTCCTGGGCTCAAGTGATCCTCCTCCTGCCTCAGTCTCCCGAGTAGCTGGGACTACAAGCGCCACCGGGCACAGCTAATTTTCTATTTTTAGTAGAGATGGGATCTCGCTGTTTTTCAGGCTGGTCTCGAGCTCCTGAGCTCAAGCAGTCCTCCTGTCTTGGCCTCCCAGAGTCCTAGGGTTACAGACGTGAGCCACCGCGCCTGTGCCCCGTGGAGAGAAGGCTCTTGAGTCCTGAAGGAGGATGTTGATTAAACAGTCCCTGAACGAGTCTGCCTTGTCACTTCTTGCTATGAGAGTGTAACCATTTATTATATATATGAAGCATCCTTAACTGATACAGTTAGTCTTATTCCTTAATTATAGATGCTATTCAAACTGAAGTTAAAGACTCAGGACCCTTATGAATTTAGGCCATCAGATTTGATTTGAAAAAATCTCCCAGGTGATTGATTTTGCTATCTTGTCATTTTTCTTCTAATCCTTTCTACTCTCCCATTAACTTCTGGAGCAAGATATGAAACTGAATTAAGGGACTTGGTGAATGATTGATTTTATACAGGAATCAGGAGAAAGGGATCTAGATGACTAGCATGTTTTTGGTTTGGGTAACTGGGCAAAAGGTTTTGCCATTTGTGATGATAAGGACTACAGCTAAAAGAACTGTCTTCAGGTTGGTACATTCTGAATTCGAGTGTCTGGGAGCATCCAGGAAGTAATACTAAAAAACAAGTAGATATATAATCCTGGAGTTTACAGAAATGTCTGAACTACAGGACTAAGAGGTTTAGTAGTTGCAGTTGAAACCAAGGGTGTAGATGAGATGGCCTAGCAGACGTACCTTAAGTATGGAAGAAAGAAAACTGTGGAACTTCAGGGAACACCGGTATTTCAGTGTAGGGTAGGGGAAGAGGTAGTTCAGAAGGAAGAAAAACAGTTGATATCAACAAGGACATGTCTCATTTCATCTCAGATTTTTCTCAGAGAAATTCTAAGACCTTTGTAGTTACTAAACTTTGATCAAGATGTAAACTTTACATATTTCAGCATTTTTTAAAAAGTAGATTTTTTTCTTCCCTTTTTAGTTGATCAATTTATAGTTTTAAATGATAACTTCATGGTATGAAGAGTTAATATAGCACTCTAACACTACCAGTTTACTCTCTCCTCTCTTCCAAGATCAATTTTATTATAATACTTATTAATAATGACACACTGATATAGGATCAAAAAGAAAACCCCGGTGTATAAATTTCTCCCCCAATGCCCAGGGCGTGGGGGTGGGGCCAATGTATAAATTTTCATTAGTCCTTATTTCCAGTCGTTAATATGATGGTAGATATATTGTTTTAGGACATACACAGAAATATGTATTATTTCCCTTTGTATTTTCCATTAATAGTTTTGTATTCTATTGCATTCTTTTTGTTATTCCCGTTTTTATCATTTAACATGTGTTAACCAATAAGTTCTTTGTGTATAAAAATAAAATATTTTGGGAGGATTCTGAAACCCAAATAGTTGTTTTTTTTTTTTTTTGGCTAAGTAAATTTCTTTAAAAGCCAAAGCCTGTGGAAAAAGGGAAAATAGGTAACTTCTGGAGAGTATTATCTTAAACCTTTCACATAATCTGTGGATGCTAACCTAGAGTGTTGTATGTGTGTTTATGTGTGTCATTTAGTGGAAATGCCAGCCTTTGTGAACACTTTTCCAATAAATGAAGGAGTATAATTTTCAATTAATACCATTACTATAAGGCTCCGAAAAAGCTGTTGGCATGCATTTTATTCCTCCCTTCAGCAGACTCTCTTTTTCCTTTTTAAACTTCAGTTTGAATAGCACCTGTAATTAAAGAAGAAAGCCGAGCCCTGGGAGCTGGGTGGGACTCCCAGCTATTGATCTGCGTAAACCCAGCTCAGGCTCTCAGGGGAGAAACAGTCAACTGCTGAGCTGCTTTGTCACTGACGTGAGCTGAGAGAGTTTTTTTTGTCTATGCTGTTTATACACTAGTCTATAGACCTGCTGGCTGGTTGAATTTTAAAGAGTGCGGAGGTTTAAAGACTTGTCCCCTGAGGGATGCTTCTGCCAGTTGGGAAGCGAGCTGAGGCTGTGTGCAGAAGCTTGTGCTTGCGTGTTGCCCGTGGAAGGAGGGAGGTGTCGAAAGATAGAGCCACAGACTGGGACGCATTCTTCTTGATTTGAGTCTGAGAACTGATGTGAAACATGTAACTTGGGTATATTGAGAGGCAGACATTGAATTTTGTATATATATTTTTTATTAACAGAAACTATGTGGCCGGTTTTCCAGGAGGATATCTGAGTAGTGTTCGTATGTGTAGTTAATGTGGCAAATGGCTTCACTTTATGCAGCACAAGATAAGGATTAAGCAACAATGATCAAGTCAAAAATGAACTGTTCTTGTCTGTAATGAACTGTTTTCCAGTCTTCGTAATTTAACTTATTTCAGGCTTAGTGACTTTTAATTTCCTTAAACAAAATAGTGTCATCAGTAAAATAGCTTTCTCTCACTGTGGAGTCTGTGCTGGCACTCTCAAAGGTGCATGTTCATTCATAAGCAAATCAGAGTGCTCTACCCCAAGAGCAGAAGATTGTTTTCTTCATATGATGCTTTTCTTTCTGCTTATGTGAGTTAAGACTCTGGAAGCTTTATTAGGTATTGGTATTGGAGTTTTACAATGTTTTATTTTTAATGAACACCTATTGCAGTCTGCATTTCAAAAGACTGCAAGAAATTCTGCTTTAAAATCCTCACTCCCATATTTATGTATAGGGTTTAAATATTCAGATCTTGATAATTTCTGTGGATCTGAATTTTAGTGGCAAAGAGGTGGTAGGTGCGGTAATTCTTTTTGGAGGGGGAATAACTACTGCATTAAGATACTTGCTTTTTTTTCTTTTTGATAGGAAACATCCTCATGAATCTCTGCTTTGTCTTATAAAATCTCCTGAATTTGACCTTGTATGATGTTGTCTTCAAGTTTAAAGTTTAACTTTTGAATCAGAGTTAATTTTAAGTTGTTTTTCGAATATAACAAAATAGATTTTTTCTATTTTTTTGCCAAGTAGCTGACAGTTATTTGCGCTGTTATAATTGTTAATGCATATGATTTCCAAAAGATCTAAAAATTATTTTATAATGACTAAAATTATCGAAGGTTTCAAAATCAATCAGATTATTTTGTTTAATTAAAACATCGATTTCCATATTAGGCAATTCCTAAAAGAAAGTACACAGAATATAAGCTATGTTTTAATTTAAAGGCTTGTTTTTAGATACACATTTCTTTGAGTGTTACTTACGGTAAAATGTAGTACCAAGAGTTGAAACATGTAAATATGTTTTTTTTAGGCATAGCCTCTTTGTGTTTTTTTTTTTTTAAACTGTCTGACTATGGGACATGTAGAGTTGTTATACCTCTCAGTAATTTATTCTGCTGCCAACTTCATTCCCTTTTCTCTGCCTGCATTTTAATTGAAACAACATTTATATTTTTGAGCCAGGATCTGTCAGAAGTCCCTATGGCTAGTCTGTGGTACAAGTGGTAGCAGACGTAGCTTACCCATATGGTGCGGTGCTTCTTGTAAAATCCATATGGCCTTGTTGAAGGGAATCCCAGCGGGGATGTGAAGGGTGTTAATACCCTTCAGGCCAGGCCTTTCCCTCCTGGGGCTCCCGTGGCATTGTCAGTGCAATCTGCCAAAGCACAAACTTAATTCCCTTTTAATAATCAATTATTTTAGTCTAGGAACCTGTGCCGTTTTTCTTAAGAAAAAAAAAAACAAACTTTTTTTTTCTAGAAAATGTCTCAGAAAAGTTTTAACTGCATCTTTAAAAAAATATTCTAAAGCTATTTTTTTTAATTTGCATTTGTAGGAAGTACTACAGAGCGTGCCAAAGTTCTGTTTCCCCTTTGACGTTAAAAGGTACAGTATAATCATCATTTAAAATAATTTGAGCATATCTTAGTGCACACTTTAAAATGATTACATGTGCTTTCTTATAAAATGAAATGTACCTTTTCTTCACTGCTTCTAACAACAAACGCTAGGTGTTCAAAATTAATGTTTGGAATGAAGAAGCCTTTTAAATCATCATATCTTTGCTGTGGCTAGTTAGAAGTCTTAAAACAGTATTGCCAATAGGTTCTATTTTTTCCCTTTATTTTTCAGCTACAAATCGTGAGCACTAACAGAAACAAATATTAATATGTGCTTGATCAGAGCCTTAGAATTGTGTGTTTTAAAATTGGATGTATGTATCTTGATTTCTGTCTCACTTCATCCTAATTAAAAAGACCATCTGTGTGATGTTATAAAACTCATGGCTAGTTGTCTCCCAAGTACAGCTTTATAGAAATAGTACAATATTATGGAAGGCCACAGGAAAACTCTCCAAGCGGTTTTGAAAATCTCATGAAGTTAGTATTTTACTGAACAAATAATGAAATACTTGTATGCAATTGGAATTTCATAGACTATATAGCCCTTTGAGCATAACAGATCATTTATTGTTTTTCATGTGATTTTCACACCCTATTATCAGTTTTTTTAAGAGTGTGATATGAAGGATTTTTGGAAGAAAATTTATTTTAGGAAAGTATTTTGCAAAGTAAAGATTAGTGAGACTGTAAAATTTTACTCTATTAAAGATAAAGCCTTTCGAGTGATGGGCTAATCGATACTAATAAGTATTTGCAATGAATGATGCTCCTTGTTTTACCTCATTTCTAAGGAGTCATTTGCCCACCACCACCCACAAGAAAAGTTATAATTTTCAAATTAATAGTAAGAATAAAATAAAGGAAGAAAAGATACAAAATAATATGGTGAACTTTGGGCACTAGAGGGCCTGTTACTGGAGAGTTTTTTTTTAAGTTTGTAAAAGTTAAGAAGAAAAACCATTCACTTAAAAGTGTGTTTGTTAAATGTTCAGCATTTGAAATTCAGTATTTCCTAACAAAACAGTTTGTATTATGGACACTGGTAGTAATTTATTTCCTTTTTCACAATTCCTATGGTTGTTTCAGAAACAAAATTTAGGTATCATGGATATTTTGTTTTGGGGCAAGGAAGCAAAAGTTCAGTTACGGTTATCTAATGGCAAAATTATAGCAGGGCCAGGAAATATGTTCATATATTTTACAAAGAAATAAATATTCAATCTGATGTTTTTTATTGCCCCTTATACCGCAGTACAACACATATTATGGTAGCATGATACTTAGTTCAAAATTACGGTTATTTACAGCTTAGCCAGTAAGGTTTTTTTGTAGAAATTATATTTTTTATTTTGTACTTGGAAATACATTCCTCAGTATATTGATAGATCTAAAAGAGAATGCTAAGAAAAAATATCAGAAGTATTTTGTATGGTCCTTTATTGGGTGAGAATGTCAACAGGAGAAGCAGTTAAACAGAGTTGGCGGTGGCTGCTGTTAGACTCTAAAGCATCATGATTTGTTATCTAAGCAGTTTTAGAATAATTGGGGAAATAGGCTGGAGTTGAGGGAAAGGACTCAGTCATCATGCCCAGCTTTTTTCTTCTACAGTTTTAGTAATAGTATTTTGATAATTTATGGGATATTTTATAAGTACTTTTAGTCTTATGAAAGCTTATGGTAGACTACTTTTGATTTTCTAGTAAGGGATTAACATATGCTGAATTGCTCTGTCTGTAAGGTATTAAAACTTATTTTGGGTTTTTGACACATGATTTAGTTATCTACTCATTTTAGTTTTAGAATATAGTTCTAGCTTCAAGAACCAACTAATTGGAAAGATGAAACTAATGCTACATATAAATATATTATTGCTTTTGTTTTTCTTCAAGAAAATTACCACATAAGACTTAATGTTTCATAATGTTTCTGAATTTTAGGGTGTCTCAAAACCAAGTTGGACAGCACTTTACCTTTGTACTGACAGACATTGAAAGTAAACAGAGGTTTGGATTCTGCAGACTCACCTCAGGAGGCAAAATTTGTTTATGCATCCTTAGGTGAGTATTTGTAGGAAAAAAAAAAGATGCAAAATAGATTTACTCTATCTTTAATCTGTGCTTTGTTATGCTTGGCATGAAAAGAACCCTATACTCCTATAATTTGGTTTTTTCTTACTTGTATTCTCTAAATCAGAGTAAGTTGAAAAATAATTTTCCTTTCTTTCTGTATACAGAATCAGGTTTAAAGATGTATCAGTAAAATAGTGGAATTTTTCTTGGAAGAACTGCCTCTTTTAAAGCTTAGTTTCTGTGGATTTATTTTTGAACATCAAGTATTAGGATATGGGTTCAAATAACATACGAGTCTGACATATTAAATAGGGTGCAAAAAAGCAGTTAAATTAATGTGAGCCCTTTTCTATCACTAAACCAGAATGGGATTTTTGAAAGTGAATTGCTGCTTTAAGGCAAAGTTGTCATAAACGGATGATGCTGGGCGAAGTGTTTAGAGGTTTTCGTTTGGCTCCTGAGTGTTTTAAATATTTTAGAAGATGTTGTTAATCTTATAAATTTTAGGAAGTTTTGTATAAAATTCATATCTGCATTCCGGTCCTGCGCCCCTCCTTGGCACAATGACGTGGAACCAACGGCGGGTTTTTAGCTGTGCCGTAGCTTGCTGGTGTCCGCAGGTCCTACCTGCCCTGCCTCCACTGCCTCCGTGTCTGCCCTGGTTCGGTAGGTGGCTGGGAGTGTGTCTCCTGCCTGTGGACCTAGCATCTGAGTTGCTGGCTGTTTGAGAAGATTAGGGTCCCTGTAATATGTCCTGATGAATCAGAAATCCAGATACAGTCTGTGGAAATAAGATTATGATACGAATATTGGGCAAACTAGATTCTATAGAAATGCTTATAGGAAAAGAAATAACATTTATGAGTTACCATGTTTCAAAGAAAACTTTGGTATAAAATTGATGTCTCTGTTCATTTGCTATCTAGCTATTTTTATATCTTTCATTGAGAGGTTATCAATTTACTCAGAACCTTTGTTAGAGCTGGAAAATTTTTTTCAATCTTTATTTAAAAGCGAATGGTTAACTGCTTTACAAGTAACAGAATGTGAATGTACCCCCATTCCCTCTTTAGGCACAACTTTTTTCATCTGGATAACAATTGTACTTAAAACCAGTGCTTTGTCCAAAAGCATGTTATGCTTCAGACTACAGGCTGATTGGAGTGGGTTGGCTGGACAGTGGGGCTGGCGGTGTGGAAAGTGGGTGAGGAGAGCTCCTTTTTATCATTGTTTTGTGCTCAGAGTTCAAAAGCCGCAGTTTAAGGAAAGCATAACTTCTGTACTCTACCCAAGATGGATTTGCCCTGGTAGAAAGACCAAAGTTGTTTATGCCTTCTTATTTTTCTCTCTGAATTTTTGAAACTTTTCATTAAAAAATTCAAATTTACAGTGAACTTTCAATAATACAGTGAACTGTTATGTAAACATCACCCCGATTCATCAGTTGATAACGTGCTTCTCTCTCTTCCCCCTTCATTCCCTTTCTCTTTCTGATTATTGTTGTTGCTGACCCAATTTAGAAGACATAATTTTTCTATAATATTTGAATCTGCATTTTATAGCTTACTTCACTGCCTCCAAATTGACTTCCTGATACTATTTAAAGAGTCTGAACATTTCTGTTTGTTTTGAGCTCTTATAATATTTTGAAAACACTGAACCTGTTAATAATAACTAATTATCGCATGTTCAGAATAATTTCTATAAATGTGCTTGTAGAATTAATGTTCCTGGGAATTTCTGTTTAAATTTAGGAAATCCATCATTATTACAAAATATTTACATAAAATATTAACTATAGCTATTTGTTAAATGACTTAAAGATTAATATAGTGTCCATACCTACAATCTACTTGTCATTAATTTATAGGAAACAGACTTTAAAGCAATTACAATCAAGTTATTTGTATCTGTGGTTCTCAAATTTGTATATGTGGAGGAACACCTGAGTGTTGCAGTACTCTTTGAATTAGGAATAATTTTACCTGCACAAAATATGGAGACATTATAAAATATAATAAAAAAACAAAAGTAAAATCATGTTACCAATAAGGAGAATCTTTCGCAATAAGCATTACTGGTTATTTTATTTTTTTATTTAAAATAATTTTTTATATTTATTTTTGTTATTTGACAATTCTGGTAGATAAGAAATAGGTGATGTTAAGCTTTATGAAAAAAAATCATAGAGGAAAATCTTAAATTGAGAAAAGTCTATCCTCCAGCTTATTTTTTTCTAGTAAATTAGAAAAATATTGCCATTTTAAGACTTAAATGGTGTATCTCAATCTTTGTACTGAAAGATAATATAGTAAGGTGTTCTTTGAGAACAGCTAAATTAGAGATTAGCTAGTCACTAATTAGTTTTAATAGCGAACAAAGAATTCAAAATAATGAAATTCAGCATCTTTTTCAGAAAGTTGGTATAGATAGGCAAATATCTATTTGTAAGCTATAATCATTGTATTTCTTGGAAGATAATTCTGACAAATCTCTGTAAGTGCTCTAGTGAGAGGAATAATGGAGTTTTTAGCCTTGATTTGTCCACCTGGTTTGGTGGTCCTCCTCTATTTTAGATTTAACTTCATACTTGTTTGAAAGAAAGGATAAATCTCTAAATGTACTAGAAGAAAAAAAATTACCATCATGGTGAGACCCTTTATATACTTAATATGGAATACTGAAACCGAAAAGATTGGTGTATTTAAGCACATAGTAATGAAAACATATGGTGACAAATAAGGAAATGTAAAGTGCAAATAATAAACTGACAGAAATATATTGATAACCCCTAAAGACGGATAATAGCCACAATATATAATAAGCACCTGTAAATTAATAAGAAAAAGAACCTGGTAGAAAATCAGCAAAGCATCTAATAACTTACCAAAGAAATGTAAACACCATCTCATCTGTGAATGGTGTTCAGCCTAACTGAAGGTAAAAGAAATAAGCACATTAGGATTTGCAGAACTGAAAATACTTTTTTAATAAGTGTGAGGGGACACGTACTTCATGTGCTATTTGTAGAAATATAAAATGACATAACTCTTTGAAGGGAAGATTAATAATATCTACCAGATTTTTGAAATCTCATACTCTTTTTTTAAGACAGAGTTTAGTTCTGTCACCCAGGCTGGAGTGCAGAAGTCCAGTCATAGCTCACTGCAACCTCAAACTTGTGGACTCAAGTGATCCTCCTACCTCAGCCTCCCAAGTAGCTGGGACTACAGGTGCGCTCCGCCACGCCTGGCTAATTTTTTTTTTTTTCTTTCTTGTAGAGACAAGGTTTCACTATGTCGCCCAGGCTAATCTTGATTGAAACTTTAAGTTCTAGGAATTTAAAGCCCAAGATTATTCCTAAGAATGTGCAGAAAATTGTGAACAAAGTTATTTATTACCACATGGTTTATAGTATCAAAAAATGTTAATTAGCTAGATTTAGTTATTCTACAATATGTATATTAATACTCAATACATTAACCACCATGTGAGTTTTATTTAACTCATGCTAGTTTTGAGCCCGGGCCCTTGTGAAGCATATGTAACTCACATGTCTCTACCTTGGGAGCTGTGTGAACTATTTTTCAAGTTGTATATAACTCACACACAGAAAACAGTAAAAAATAACAAATTTTTCATTAAATTAGAAGGGATCATTTTGTTTTCAAAGTTTTTATTTTATTTTTGTATAATGGCCCCAAGGAAAATAATTTTTTTTCTAGTGTGGCAGTCAGTGTGTTAAATACCATATGTTGTACACAATAAATACATAGTGTGTTAAATACCATATGTTGTACACAGTAAATACATTTTTATCTGTCAGTGTAAAAAAAATAACAAAAATAAATTTAAAAGAATGGGTGACAGCATGGATTTCCCTCAGTGGGAACTGGTTAGTATCTTATGGTACATTCCCCAGTCTCTATTCTGTGCATAATCTCTTCACTCCCCACCAGAATGTGACCTTCACAAGGGCAGGGATTTTGTCTGTTTGCCAATATGTTCCCATTATCTACAGTAGTGCCTGGCACATGATGACTCCCAGTAGAATTAATAGGTAATTTTTGAATAAATAAATTAATGAATAATAGAATGGAATGCTATTTAGTTATTAGGAAAAAAAATACATATGTAACTTGACTTGGAGAAATGTTTATGATCTTTTGTGAAATGAAAAATTTCAAAGTAATAATAGTATATCATGTTTGTAAAGAACAAGTTATATGTATATAAAATATGTGTATATTTTAAGAAATAGCTAATATGTGGTGAATATACATATATATTAATGTATGGTTGTATGAACTTATAAAAAAGTCTAGATATACCATCAATTTTTTAACTTCATTCACTTCAACATTTATTTACTTTTTGCAGTGAGCAAAAATTATTTCAGTTTTTCCCTGCTATAAAATTCTGAGATGTTATCATTATATAGGTAATAAACTATAAATGTGGAACTTTATGACATTAAAAATTAGTGGGAGCTTAGCCAGATCATGTTTTGTCAGATAAAGAGTGTTTGCAGGCTGGGAAATTATTTTTCTGGTGTGTTTTAGCAGATGCACTCCCTAGGCAGTCAGTTGATCAGGTGTGTGTATAGCAGAATTAAGAATGGGAAGGGGACAGTTCATTCTGTGCCCTTGAAATTTGGGATCACAGTGTGGAAGAATGACTTTTGGAAGAGAAAAAAATACTGCTAGTGGGGTGAATTCGCAATTTTGGTGCCAGATATTGGTATTTTTCTGTAATTTCAATACACAATGTTCAATATTGTGGAAATGCTTTGTGAAATCGTTGGAGAAATGCTATTACACCTAGAATTTATTTCCTATCTTTTTTCCTCCCTTCCAATAACACTCATTTAACTTCACTGTACCCTTAAAATATAGTAGAAAAAAGGTTGTTTTATTTCACTATAAAACCGAAACTTAGAATAACTAGTAATTTTCTTGTTGGTGGGGGGGGGAGTGTGGAAAGGAAGGTAGGGTTGTCTAATGAGCTGTTCATATGGTTGTTTGGGGTAATCCGGTCTCTTAGTTCGTAGGCCAGTTTTGTTTGTGACAGACTGTGCTGCTCTCACAGGCACAGGAGAGACGCTCAGCTGTGCTGGTTTTCTGAGAATTCACTGGCCAAAGCCTTAGAGTAAGATTTGCATTCAGTTTTGTAGGAATGTCCTAGTCTTAGAATTTGTAGACTTAATAGGGCTAAAATTTATTGAGAAATATTACAAATGCTTTAACCATGTTTTCTGATTAAAAAAGTAATATATTTTGCTATAGAAAATCTGGAAGATCAGAGAAGTTTAAAAAAAATCCACTTATGACATATGACGCTTACATTTTGGTATTTCTAGTTTTATTTCTATGCGACTTGCTAAGGTACATTTATAAATTTTTCTATATGATGTTTATAAATGTATGATTATAAACTGTATGATTAAGTATAGTCTTTATTCTCAGTTTATAAAATGAATAGTTGAAAAGTCTATAATGGTTTTCATATTATCCCCCATAAGTGCCCAGAATTTTTGCACATGCCTCATGTAACTGTTGTTCATTCGTCTTTCTTTCCTTGTAAGTTGTGATTTTGCACTAAGTATTTTCCTTCTGATTATAGGTTATTTTTAGTCAGTTACTTACATCTTCGCTTGAAATAGATTATGACTGTTAAAAAATTTAATACCTTCTCTGTGAAGCTATCTTTTGGGCAAAATTAATGCATTTATCTGAAGCATACTTCATTTGTTGGTATTCTATTGTGAGATAATACTGGTTTGATTTATTCAGGGTTCATTCTCAGTAGCAAATGAATTAAAATTCTTGGATATAAATTAATTGATATTGCTGCTATCATTTTTACAATATCCTAAATATTAAATTTTTTTCTATTGCAATCAAATAGCTCTTCAGAGAAACCTTCTCATTTATGAGTTATCCTCTAATTTTTGAATTTGTGTTTTAATGATCTGGAAATTTAAAAGAAAAATATTTATAATTGAGTCGATATTGAACAGTTTAAAATATTTTAGGTCCTTATAAAAGAGTAGTAACATTGAAAATGACATACATTTAAGGAATTTTAAGATATTCTAATACAAAGTAAGGTAAAGCAGTACAGATTGGTAGAATATTTTCATTAGGACAGGCAAAAAAAAAATTGTTGGCTGAATTTCTTGAATAGAGAGTCCTTTAGGTTAAAGATGCTAATGATAATACTAATATTGGCAATAAATAAACTGCAGCATCATTTAGTGTTTGTTTACTACAGCCAAGTGGTCTGCTAAGGGACTTATATACATGATTTAAAAACTACTTCAGTCCTTAAAGTTCTAAGCTAGAAAAGTTGTATATAATACTTTAAAGCTACTTTTCTCTACTCCTGGATGATGCTATCATAAGATTTGAAAGTACTGTAATTTAGATTTACCTTAGACTTCTAAGTGAGAAATTTTGTGCACAATGCTATAAAAACCGTATGTTCTTTTTTTCCTGGATTTTTGCCATTAAAGCATTTGAAAGTTAATATATTTCTTAGATTTCTATTTTGTTCACTTTTTAGAAATATTAGAATTTAAACCTATTTAACGTGAAAGTTGATACATAATTTTGAGCCACTGTTACATGCTTTAGTTCTTTCTGTGACATGTCTATCCTAGTTTTAACAAGATTTCAGAAATATCCTGTGGTATTTATTACTAATTTAACTTTTGCCATTGTTTGTATTTTGAATTGCTCTAATATGCTAGCCAAAAAGCAAGAAATAACAGTTTTTTCCTAATTTGATTAACATAATTTTACGACTATAAAATTGTCGCCAAGGGTTCAAAATGAAATACTCTAACAAGGAAGACAGATTTATGTCTGGGGCCTTTGTAGTCCCCTGCCCCCTTTAACTCATGCCAAGCTTGAAGCTTTCACACTCTTCCTTTGGGCAAATCCCTTGGAAGCAGAATGTTTCAATTTTACACATTTTGTGTCAGTTTTCCAGACAGAAAAACAGCCTCTAGACATTAGACGTTTTTCTACGGAAAGGCAGTTTCCTTAGTTTTATTTGATTACTATAAGTTAGGTTCCTGCTGGTTGCTTAGACTTTAGTGGTTACCTGACTATTTGACAAAAAGCATTTCCTTTCCTTTATTTAACCTTTGACTTTTGAATGTAAAGGTTTTATCAGCTCTATCGTGGCAGTACAAGTGTGGAGGAAGTCTTCTTACTTCTACAAAATGGACTCATGACTTTATATATACATATGTCTTTTGCTGTATGTCTTTACACAAAATTAAGAAAATAATCTTACAATTAAAGTTTAACTAATCTCTCCTTTGTTTTAAAATAATTGGTCATAATGTGTTTGTTTTACATTTATATATGTTTCTAAGACTATGAGAATCATAGTTAATTATTTGTTAAAGGAATTATGTTTTCAGTTTTTAAAAATTCAAATAAAATATCTTATTTACCTATTATAATATATTGAGTTTTTTTAAACTTCCTAGAATTTTTGTGGTTGGTTGTAAGAAAACAGATTTTGACCGTCTCTGGAACTATAAAATTTAGGGAAAACCTTTTAACTTACTGATAATTAATTGACTTAAGAGCTTTTATATTATAGTTAAAAAATTGATTCGAAGATGTATCGTTTGAAAATTATCTGAGAAACCACAAAATAAAGACATGAGAATAGCATTTCTTATCCTAGCAAGCTAAGCTTATATAATTTACAATATGTTATATATATATATGTGTGTATGTGTGTGCATTTCGAAAATTTTGGACAGTTTTCTAAAAAAGGAAAATGTTAAGTGTGCAATGGAATTTAGTTAAAATGTTGGAATTTTTGCACTGCTTTGTTTACTCTGAACTATTTTCTTGTCACATGAAAAGTGAGCAGTCAGTGGGATTTCCCGTTGAGCAGTTGCTTCCTATCAGGGGTTGCGAATTCAGTTACTTGCAGGAACCATGTTGGGGGGCTCAAATGAGAGAAGCCGGTAGGCGCTGAGCAGTAGGAAGTTGGGGTAAGTGTGGGGGTCTGAATAGCACATGCCACAGCCAAAGGCAGAAGCCACTGCTCAGCTCTAGGCGTTGGTTACAGCAGTGAAAAAAGTGTGGCCAGTATTGCCAGCTTTTTGATTTTTAAGAGGAACAAGAAATCCAGGTTTTTAAATGAATAATCTAGAAGTTGGCAACTTATTTAATTAAACGCCAACACCGCAGTGTTAATCAAACAAAATATGTCCATGTGTTAGATGCAGCCTGCAAATAGCCAGTCTGCTCTAGATGCTGTTGCTTATTTGCAGCAGAAAATGTCCTTGTTTCCTTGACATTTCTAGCAGCATGGCTGGATTACAGAGCAGTTCCACTTTTATGTAAGTGATGTTTTTATTCAAAAGCGTGTGTGATATGTAGTCTTTAAAAGGACATGTTTACAAAGAGCACACCGTGTGTAAGTATGCTTGGTTCTTTATGATGATAGCACATGCCAGGGTATCAGGAGTGCTGCAATAGAAATTTGAGTCTCCCACTATTTCACAAGCAAATTATACATAGAGAAAATGTTGGTTAAATAATGCAGTCTTCTGATGAGGTTAAGATACCCAACTTAGAGTGCTGATAAATAATAGATTTATGTTATTTTGCAAGGCACCCTATACCATGTTGCAGGTACAAAATCCTTTTGAAGATTTTTACCTATAGTGATGAACACAGAAGCAGTACTCAACCTGAAATTGGAAGGAACCACCAAAATGTTAGATGAAAGAATCACATTAAATAGATCTTTATCTGCTGAGAAATTCACGCATATGGACAAACTGTAATTTAAAATGCATAAAGGTAATGCCCTGAACGTTAAACAAATAAACTAATTTTGATAGAATTTGCTTCAGTGGACAGAAATTGTAAGTAGCCTGATTTAGGATTAAACCAGAATGTTTTTTCTCAGTTTATCTAGCTACCTGAAGATGGTTATTGGACATGTTCATTCAAGGGCTGGATAGTTTAGAAACACATGCCTGAATTGGCTGATGGGCTGTCTGTGTTAGAACCCTGAGCATGTATTACTCAATCAGGTTGATTAGAATTCTAATCCAGTGCTTGCCTTTTGGGAGCTTTGTGACCCTGGATAAGTCGCTTTACCTTAGTTTAGTCAAATATATATCAAAGCATTATTGTAAGAATTAGATGGCACATAAAAGGTCCCTAGCATACCATCATACGCCCTGTCAGTGATTAAGAAGTTTTATTCCCTGTACTTCCAGTTATTTTAGCCACACACAGATTCTGTGATTCTTAGATTCTACTCTCTAACCCCCAGATGAGCATATAACTTATTAGTGAGTTACACTTCCCAAATAGAAATAATAAAGTATTTCGGGACCTTAGAGATGACTATGAGAAATACCTCATATGGGTAAAGCTTATTTCTAAATAGTATTAGTCTAATTTATAGATGAAGTTATAGCCTTCATCTATGAAATTCAGTAAAAGTTAGTATTCTTGGACATTTAAAAAACAGTAATAATTAGATGTATACCAAAATGCCTAGCATAAATGAGAACCGTTAAAATTTTAAAAGTAACCTAAATATGGATATATTATTTATTCAAAAACAAGTAAATAAACAACTTTACAGATAAATTACATTTATGTGTATAAATTAGCTTCTCAATGAAAAATTGGGTTTTGATTTGTCTTCACAATTTGAAAGGAAATTGAAAGGGGAAGATAACCAATGAAAAACAATAAAGATGAGAAAATCAGAACATTTAAAGGAGCGCTAACGAATTTGATTTAGAAAGACAAAGATTATCTCACTTTGTAATAACACAATGATGAGAGATGTTATTATATTTTTTATTTTTATAGTGGACTGGAAAGAATAATTAAGGTTAATAGGATTTCAAATTATTTAAGTAAGATCAAAATAATAATGTAAGCATTAAAAGGTAGAGAGACACACAGCCCCCTAAAATCAATCAATTTTGCTTCATCTAAAGCTCCTTGAGAGTAGGATGGAAACAGACCAGCGTGTTCCTTGAATAGATTGGGTCTCAGCTTATCTGAACTTACAGATCCAAACTACATGACACTTGAAATTATATTGAAATAGCAGTTTCTTCAGGCCATTAAAAGTTGAAATGTGAGTATGAAATGACTACAAATGAAATAAATGACGCTCTAACTAAGGAGCTTTCATGTATCTTGATAGAAGGACGTTCTCCATGAAAATTATTTCTTTGAGTTATAGTGAATAGAGAAACTATGATGTACTAATTTCCACTACATTGAGTTGACTATTTAAAAACAGTATTAGTAATCTTTAAGGATTATTGTTCTTTTGTAAATGGAAGATACATGCAGTAGAATAGCCGGCTAAATACCAGGGCTTGACGTGTTGGGTAATTTAAATATGAAAATTGGGATTACCAGTAGTAACTTCTGATTTTCAGATGCCCCAAAAGCTGCCACCAATTTGTCACAGACCTATCCAGATTTTTCCAGGCTCCCATGCAAAGGCGTTAACATGCTTGTTGTAAACACCCTGTTCTAGCATTTCTTTTCTAAGGCCCCATTCCCGTTTCAGTCTGGAACTGGTTCTCTCTGGGCCTTTGCACAGCTCTTACTGTCCTCGGACTGCACCGTTCTTCCATGTCATAGAGTCTTGTCTCCTACATCTCGTCTTCCTTCTTGGTCTCCCTCATTATGTTGTAGCCTGAATGGCTTAGGAAGTAGATTCCTGAGTCCTTGCATGACTGAAAATGCTGTTATCTGTCTTCACAGCTTATTGATAGTTTCTCCGACCGAGAATTCCGGAGTCTCTATATTTTGAAGGCATTATCTTCTGACTTCTGGTATTGCTGGTGAGAGGCTCAATGACATTTTGAACTGGATGCCTTTTGTGTTACTTTTTTCGTCTCTTCGGAAACTCCCAGGCACTTTCCTGCACCCCGTTCTGGACTTTGATTGTGATGCTCTGGTCTGGCTCATTCTTTGTGCTGTTCATTCGGTTGTCCTTTCAGGCCAGACACTCACGCTTGACATTCTGGGAAACTTTCCAGCAGTTTTTAGAAAAGAAACTTTCCAATCCTTTCCTCTCTCTTTTCTTTCTTTTTGGAACTACTGTTAGTCATCTACATGATAGCTGAGATTAATCGCCCTGATATTTTGGTATTTTCTCTCATTATTTATCTGTTCAACTCTTTAGTTTCTGGGAGATTTTCTTGAGTTACCTTCTAACCTTTCTATTGATATTTCTAAGAGCTTGCTCTTGTTTTCTATTAATTTTTTTCACTTTTATTTTTATTTAGTTCTGTTTACTAGCATCCTGCTTTTTATTTGGCTCCTAAGGATATTAAGATGAGCTTTAAGGTACCCTTTTGCTGTTCATGTTATCTGTGTGTACTTGCAGTTCCTTTTAGGTTTGTTCAATACAAACACATATTTACATCTGTAATTCCGCAAATGTCTGCCAATTGGGCTGTTAGTCTCTATCCAAGAGGCAGGTACCAAACTGGATTGGAAGCACTGTCTGTGCAATGGTGGGTTTCGCTCCGAGAACATAGGACGCCGAGGTGCTTTTCCCCATGAGAGATTCTTGAATCAGTGCTCCAGAGCCCTTTGTATCTGCTGGCCTTTTTCCACCTTGTTGACACTTAGGTTTTGGTTTCCGCTTTTCTCCTGTGTCAGTTATTGCTGTTTGCTCACCGTGTTCACACAGTCATCCCCTTGTGTTGCTATTGTTTTTTCCTCCATTTCTCAGCATTTATTAATTTATTCCCTTTATTAATTTACTGTCATTTTAGTGGTATTTCCAGAGGGCACAGAGGTAAATGCATGCATTCAGTATTGTAGATTTAACTTGAAGTTGGGTGGGTATTTTTAGATATCATAGACATTTTTCATATCATTACATAGTATTTGTAATTATCATTTTAAATAACTCTAATTTTCAGAGTAAAGATACTATAGTTTACCTCGCCTTCTTTTGTTATGACTGTAGGTTGCTCTCGATTCAAATCGTATCATTTATAGTCACTAACAAATGAGACATTATATGAAAAAATCTTAATATAGTGCTATTATTAAGCTGTATTGATTTTTAGATTTTAAAATGTTTTGTCTGTGCACTCTAATCTGTGTACAATTATGTGGTAAAAGTATTACAATATTTTGTCTTAAGTAGCCTGTTGTACTAATCCTTTGAAGAAAAAGAGTATTTGTTAATTGATAATCAATAGCACTGGTGTGTTTTGTGGTTTACTGTTTTTCTGAATGAAAAATGAAAATTTTAATAAACATTAAAATCTTTGGGCAGATTTTAAATATACTAATATTTTAAATTTTTAAAATAAATACAGATTTTATTTTTTACACATGATTTTTTGATTTAGTATTTAGCTTTCATAAAAATTAATTATACTTTTATCTAGCAAAAGGAATTAAATTAATTTTAAATTATATTTGTTTTTGGTATCTAAAAGTCATTTTCAATTTTTATAGTTTTTAGAATAGGCTTTCCAATATTTGTGTTGATAATTATTTTGAAATTTACCATCTGAATTAAACATTTCTGAAGAATTGATTAATTAAACACAGTTTTGTTGTATTACATATTCAATTCAGTAACATTTAAAAAGAAATAATTGTATCTTTTATTTCAAAAGCTTATTAAACTTAATTTTGTATAATATCTTCTTATAGAGGTTTTTATCCTATGAGTGCTTTTAGTGGTTATCATGAAATAAGATTAAATAATTTTAGATACTGCTAATGTAAAATAGAAGTGTATAATGAACAACTTTTATAATAGAGCTTTGGATTCTGATTTGTTTTATGAAAACTAATAATAGGTAATATGTTAAATCTAACCGAAAAAGTAAGGAGAATGTGGGTATAGTTCTTTCCTACCTTCCAGGATTAACCTGTTTGACATAATATAAGTGTAATGCTTATTTTGTCTGCTGATTTCTTGATTCTACATTTTTTTATATATACATTTTTGAATAATTTTTTCTTTTCAGTTACCTGCCATGGTTTGAAGTGTATTATAAGCTTCTGAATACTCTGGCAGATTACTTGACTAAGGAACTGGTAAGCTATGTTTATTTTTATTTTTTCCCCATTTTTCAAAATTGTAGAATATATATAACATAAAATTTACCATTTTAACTATTTTTGATTGTATAGTTTTATAGCACTAAATACATATATGGTGTTCTGGAACCATCAGTAGCATACATCTCTAGAACTTCTCATCTGAAACTCTGTTGCCATCACACAATAACAACCTGTTTCCTCCCCACCCTCTTCCCTGCCAGCCACTGTTGTAGAATTGCTGGATAATATGATAATTCTGTGTTTCGCTTTCTTGGGACTACCATACCACTTGGCTACACCATCTTATACAAGGGTTACAATTTCCTTATAACCTTGCCAACACGTGTTATTTTCTGAATTTTTTTCTTTTTTGATACTAGTATCCTAATGGGTGTGAAGTGGTACATCATTGTGGTTTTGATTTGCATTTCTCTAATGATTAGTGATACTGAGTATTTTTTTATGTTCCTGTTGGCCATTTGTGTATCTTCGTTGGAGAAATGTCTGTTCAAGTCCTTTGCGCATTTTTTTCTTTTTTCTTTTTTTTTCTTATTTTTATTCTGTTTTAATTTTAACTCTTTAAAAAAAATTTTTTATAAAAAGATTTTTTTTTTTTTTTTTTTTTGCACAGCCATTCCCTGGCCAGGCTGGCCACAGGGGAATGACTCACCCATTTTTAAATCATATTGTTTTTCTGATGTTGAGTTGTAGGAGTTCTTTATATATTAAAATATCAATCCCTTATTAGATATATGATTTGCAAGTATTTTCTCCCAATCCGTGGGTTGTCTGCCTTTTCACTCTTTTGATGGTGTCCTTTGCACAGAAGCTTTTAATTTTGATTAATTTATTTTTCTTTTGTTGCCTGTGCTTTTGGTGTCATATCCAAGAAATCTGCCAAATCCAGGGTCTTGAAGCTTTCCCCATATGTTTTCTTCTAAGAATTTTATAGTTTTAGCTCTTACAGTTGTCTTTATGTCTTTTTCTTAAAAATAATACGGAAACTGGTTTGATTTTGAATTAACAAACTTCTCTGGGATAATTTGTAAATTTTTCCCTTTAATCTTTTGCTAGTTTTTTTTTTGCTAGTTTTTAAAAAAAATTTGAAATATTACAGGGGTACAAATGTTTTGGCTACATAAATTGCTTTTGTACCGTTTGAGTCAAAGTTGTAAGTGTGCCCGTCACCCAAGTGGTGTACATTGTACCCGTTAGGTGTGAATTTACCCATCCCTTTTTCTGCCTTCCATCTACTTGATTTCCGATGAATGTTATTTCCATATGTGCACATAAGTATTGATTGATTGGAAGAATGGTCTCCAGTTCTATCCAGGTTAATACAAGAGGTATTAGTCCACCAGTTTTTTTATGGCTGAATAGTACTCCATGATATACGTATAATAACCACATTTTATTAATCGACTCACGTATTGATGGGCGGTTGGGTTGTTTCAACATCTTTGCAGTTGTGAATTGTGCTGCTATAAATGTTTGAGTGCAGATGTCTTTTTTATAGACTATTTTTTTTTCCTTTGGGTAAATACCGAGTAGTGGGATTGCTGGATCAAATGGTAGTTCTATTTTTAGTTCTTTGAGGTATCTCCATACTCCTTTCCATAGAGGTTGCACTAGTTTGCAGTCCCGCTAATAGTGTATGAGTGTTCCTATCTCTCTGCATCCACGCAAGCATTTGTTGTTTTGGGACTTTTTGATAAAAGCCATTCTCACTGGAGTTAAGTGATATCTCCTTGTGGTTTTGATTTACATGCATTAGTGTTTTTTATAATAACTTTTTCCAAAATGTATTTATACTAAATATAAATGTTGCTATTCTTCTGGATAAAGGGATTTAGTTTTCCATATTTATTAGATTTAAATATTTCAGTTTCAGTTATTTGAAATGTTTCTGTGGAAAGTATATAAAACATGTAATATGGGAAGGCACAGTGGGCGATTTTGTCAAGTAGTTTTGATTGTATTTGCTTAGTATATATTTCATTTATAAAATGTACTTTTTATTTCGCTCTAGGAAAATGATTTGAATGAAACTCTCAAATCACTCTATAACCACCCAGTACCAAAGGCAAACACTCCTGTCAATTTGAGTGTGGTAAGTGTTTAATCAGTAATTGTTTTTTGGAGTCATAACAATTTCTTACTTAAAAACACATGCACCTTCAAGAAATTAATTCTTTGCCAGGTCACTTCTGCTTCCAGGAAAACTTCAGTGCTAGTACTAACATTACTAGATGATAACATTGAGACTTTTTGCACTGTTGTAACTATCATAACTTGATATATTAGGTGTGTATTTCGATAGCTGTTAAGTTACAAAATTTAAAAAATTTATTATTAACTGAAAGTAACCAAATTGTGAGGACATTTTGGTTGTAAGAAACATTCATTTTTCAGGGGAAATCCACACATAATAAAGGAATACACACACACACAGACACACACACACACACACACACTCACTACCCTTCCTAAAATGAAAACGGTACTTAGTAAGAATAGAAAATGGCATATAACATATGTGATAAAAATTCTAGGCGAAAAGTCCCTTCTTCTTTCTCCATACTTCAATACATCTTCTAGTTTAACCACAAACACTGGAAATATGGTTAAAGTTTGTCGAAACAGCAAGCTTGTGGTGGGATAGATTATTTACTGTACAATTGAAACTTTTGATGAACAGTGCCATCTATATCTAAAAACATTCATTTGGATTTTTTTTGAATATTCATAGTTCATGATAAATTATGAATGTTTTCATTAATATTCTTCATTAATTTGGTATACAGTATAGAATTTTAAAATTTATTTATATTGATTTTGTTTCTTCCAAAAATAATAAACTTCTAATAGAGAAGAAAAAATTATAATGATGCAAGAGAAATTTAGAGGAAAAAGTAACTCAAAATGTATAATGTAATCATAGGTCTTTTGCATTTTTGCAAGATAAGCAAATTGTTATCCTTATTATATTTGGTAATAACTTTAGTGTTGCCTAAATTTTCTCCTGTAATTTCATTTAATAATGATGTTATCTTACATCATTCCATTCTTTAAATTTCCACTGTTAGCACCCTGGTTTTCATGTGTCTCGTACTTCAAATAGCTCTTAATCTAGAGTCTCTCCTTCCAGTCCTTTCTACAAGACTATCAAGTTAAATTATATAAAATCCTCTCCTGAATATCTTTTGTAGCTACCCATTTTCTGTAGAATTTGCCCAAACTTTTGGCGAAGCTTTCAGGACGATCCACTTCTTAGCTTCAATCTAACTTTTCATTTTTCTGTCTCACTGTTTTTTTCCGAATCGATTGTCTGTTCTGGTCACATTGTTCTGTTCAGTTTCTTGAATAAACGTGCTTTCCTTTTGCACTAAAGCCTCTTCATAGACTGTCTGTCTTTAGTCTAGAACCAGTTCAGTTCCCACCTTGGTGAAACCTCTTGCCAGACAGCTTAAAGGGTTTTTCTTTCCTGTGATCTTCTCTGCCACTCTGTGTCTGCGGCTGCGTCCTCTTTTGTTGTGCGCTGCCCAAGTGGACGTGGTTAGTAGTCATTTGGAGATTGGGGGATGCAAAGCTAAGGATAACCTGGACTCTTTAACCCAAATTTGGGAGTCATCAGGAGACACAGAATTTAAAGGAGAGAATATCGAGAGCCTAGAGCAGAGGCCAAGGTCTCGCTGCTCAAATAGGCTGTAGGGATGGAGAAAGGGGATCCAGTGAAAGAATTAGAGGAAAGGTCAGTGGAGGAGAAGCTCAGCCAAGGGAGTGCAGGGTTTGTGGTTGGTGAAGTGCAGTGGAAAGGACAAGAGAACAGAGAATAGCCCTGGATTTCACCAAAAAAGTCACCTTTCTTTGAGAGCATCGTATTTGTAAAGAGATTCTAATGCTTTGTTAGTGAGTTAAGAAAATATAGGCACTAAGGTAGGAGATAATATGAGAAAGACAAATGTGTTCTCTTTAGATTTGAGTATCATATTTGCTCAGGGACAAATAAATATCTTAAAAATATATCTCAAAAATACTGGGTGTTGAAACACTTCACCTTTATTAATAAGAATCATAAATCAAAGACTTCTAGGCCTCTTTACCTAAGACTTAGAAGATTGTTGTTTAAGTCACAGCCTCTAAATGTGTGATGTTAGGCAAGAAAGTTAATTTCTTTTGATAATCCCTTTTTTTCATTTGAGAAATTGAGTGAGTCAACTTTTGAGAAAGTAGTTTGGGTAATTATATGAAATGGAATTATCTAAATATTACCACGAAGAGCTGTTCAGGTGTTAGTTGGCAATGAACTGAAGTTTCTTCTCATGGAGAAGATATTTTTCATTGTAGCTGAAATAATCTTGTTTAAAGTGTTTGAGTGACTATGTACTATTTCTATATATGATAGTTATTTTTATAATTAAACCTTTTTATATACTTTTGAATTAATAGTCTATGATAGTTTTCAAATCTTGTATGCCTATTCTCAAGCTGCATTATCTTAAGTATTAGTAAAATCAGCTGGTTACCTTTGTGTGAAATTCATTAATAATTTCATTTTATTCCAACAAAAGACTACTAAAGTAATATGCCTAGTGCTGTGCTGTGCTGTTAATAAGGGGCAAAGTTGGGACTAGAGCATTTGTCTTTGACTACCAGTAGAGGCTGTAGTTTTATGATGCCAGATTAAAATTGATCATGGAAGTTTTTGTTCCTATACGAATGGATAGTGGCCACTAGACTATCAGAGATTTTATGAAAAGTTAATCCCTAATGCAGGTGGTTTTCTGAAACTATATCTCAAAATCATTAAATATTCATAGCATTCTCTATTCTCACGATATGAAAATACTCCCTTCAGGATTTTTCTAGCATAAAATTAGCAAATCAGCATTTAAAATAACATTTATAATTAATATTATTCAAGTATTTTTCAATGGCCACATGGATTTGTCTCAAATACACAGCGAATTGTTGTGTAAGCTTCTCCATGAAAATATTCATTTTTTCTCTCTCATGTATTATAAGAACCAAGAGATATTTATTGCCAGTGAGCAAGTTGTGAAAGATCAGCTCTCTCTAGTACCGGTGAGTTAAAAGGACGTTGGGTTCTAAAAATCACTCTTAAATTGGAAAAATAATTACTTCTTTCACTATGTCTTTAAGATTAACTCCAATCCTTTGGGAAATGGTAAATTTGACTCTTTTAAGAAAAGAAATCATTTGGAATGTATTTTCTGTTTATGCTGTTTTTTAAAGCGTATTTTTACAAAATTCAGTGCTAGTAAAATCCCTTCAAAATCAAAGTGACTAATGGAAACCAAATCTATGCATAGTCTTCATTTTCCATAGTAATTTTAAAGTATGTTCCAGAATGAGCTTTCTGTCATATATTTTATCAAAAGATCTTATGATTTATCTCCTATTGTTCTTCTACCCTGGAAAATTATATGTTTTGATTGTGTTCACTAGCTTTGTTCTGACTAGTTGAACTGTACTCAACTATGGCTAGAATGTTTCTGTTCTAATGCTTAATTATAAGACGGAATTAAATATGTCCTTATGTGATTAAGATATTAAAATAATTTTGGAGATTGATATGAACAGAAAATAAAACAGTTTTCGGTGATTAAGTTGCACTTTGATTCTGGGTGGTAAAATTTGGGAACATTGCGGGAAACATGAAGACATATACACGGTATGTTCATTGGATAAATATTTCGATCAAACGTTATACTGCTTTGAACATTATTGAAGCTCATTTGTATTTGTTTAGTGGATATGTGAGGGTCATATTTTGGAATAAGTATATTTTTGAGAAGTTTTAAACATTCAAAAATTATATTCTGTTGCTGCTTTCTAAATAATATGGTGGCTGATGTTTACAAAAGAGATTTGTTGTGACTTACCACAAAAACTCAGGAATTGTAATAGATTTTGAAATATACTTGGTTAGCAAGCTTCATTTTTTTAGTCTAACTAAACTAAACGTATTTTAAGAAATATATATATTTCTATGTTTTATACAAATAAAAAACTTTTTTAGTTATGTACTTTCCTCAGTCTACCTAAATGTGTATTAAGAATATATGCATTTATATGTTACATATACATATGAAAAACCATTCAGTACTGTACTTTTTTTTACCTTAAAACTTTCCCGGGATTCTTCTTTCAATTCTGTTCAATTTTAAAGTGAAAATTTTTACCCATCAGTTAACTTTTTGTATAATAAAGTTGTTAAATTTCATATAAACCTAACTCATTTAAGAATATCTCAAATTCAACAAGTCCTGAGTGTCAGTCCATGGCCTTTATTAATTCAGTCAATATATTTTTCCTATTTTTATCCCAAATTATATATAATACCCCTAATTTTAATTCTCTTTTTCTTATGTGTTTTATTTGTATTGATTAGCATTCCTACTTCATTGCCCCCGATGTAACTGGACTCCCAACAATACCTGAGAGTGTAAGTTTTCTGTTTTCTACTTTAATTATTCTGCTTATATAGTGAATTTTATTTATTTTGGTCTCACTCTCTGTATAGAAAAATAGGATAGTTTGTAATTATCTGTGTTTATGAGAAATCATGGCAAAATAAGGAATGATGATAATATTTCCTTTTCTTTCTTATGTATCTGCCCCTTTGACCCTCTAATATACAGTTTTACTTCAGGAAAATTGAGGATAATGATATGAGAAAACTTATTTCTGTCATTTAAAATGGGTAGGATCATACAAATTTAATTAAGTCCTGAGCCCCCTGTTATCAGGTAGAAGAGATAGCTCAGGAGATTGTTTCTGCTGGTAGGGAAGAATGCTAGCAGTAGCAACTGTCTTCACACAAATAATGAAATAACTGTAGTATTTTAGATTCCTTTTATGTAATTCTGTTCAAATCTTAGGCGTCTTGTACTTGATTTCCTGATTTTAATTTAAAGTAATAAATATTTTGTAAGACTTGAGGAATATTGTAAGAAATTATAAAAATAGCTAAATTTTGCATTTTATTTAGAGTCTTAATTATAGCTCTACCAGGAATATTTTCAGTGATTCAATAGTTATTGCAAATTGATAATTTGTAGAAAAAAATTTACATGGATAAGCAAAAGTAACAAATATGCTTTTATGATTTTGAATAACTGGGTGAAAAGGAAATATTCCCTTACATAGTTTTTCTCCAGCTTCCCTTGGAAAGTTAAAATGAATCAGTAGAAATAATTCAATCAAAAGTTAAAGAAAAATCAACAGCAAAATAGTATTTCCATATATACTTATTATTTACTCTAGAATTTTACTGTTTTTCTAAATATGTTTTGAAATGTATTCACCATTTGGTTTCTAAAAGCACACAGGTAGTGAATGAAATCCAAGAAAACAGTTGTAAATTTCCTGATATCAAACCAAGACTATCATGGTGTGTTTGTGCGGTTGAATTTAGGTAACTCCTCCGAAAAGACTTTGCGTAAAGTTGCTCTGAGTGTGGACTTGAGTGGGGCCATCAGAGCTCTCCCCTGCCCGGTAGGGCCTGCAGTCCCGACCGCGGGACTTCGTGGGCAGCTGCTCCTGCCCCGTTTTGCTTCAGGCTGACTGACCAAGCCTGGTCTGTGAGCCTGGTCGCTGCACTTCGGAGTTACTAATACAAACTCGAAGTTACTCCCTTCTGCTCGCTCTCCTGTTTGCCTTTCGCTTACTTTGATTTGACAAATGTCACATTTTTAAAGAGATCATTGCCTTGAAAGTTTTAAAAAAACATTCTAAGGAAAAACTGCCACTGAAAATAAACATTTTTACATCTCAATTAACACATTTTGTAAAAAGTCCTGCTTGGGAAAAAAAAAAAAGCAAGGACATAAGCATAAGGCAGCATTCTGTGTTGGGAAATAACTCCCCATCGAAAAAGCATCTTTCTTTAAGATTATAGGAAATACATTGATGTTGAATATCATTAATTTCGTGTATGAAGAGTAGAATTAGAAGGCAAGGTAGGCTTCAGATAGAGAAAACCGAAGATGGACATGCTCCCATCGAATTCATCGTCACTCGCTGGCACTGAGAGATTCCGTTGATACGCTTTGTCATGATTACCAATATGTGCTGGTAAAATTTCTGCCTTTTGGAAATCGAAGAAACAGTTCAATTTCTTAGTTACTTTCCCAACTACAAGTTTTAGCTTTCTAGGGCACAGTCCACCCGCTACTATACAGTTTCAGTTTATTATTGGGTATTATTCAGTCTCTTCATTAATTCGTTGCATTTCGATGCACTTAAGTTTGATTACAGGAAATTAAAAACAAGTAATGAGAAGGAGAGAATTTAAAATCAGAGTTAATGTAGCTTATCTCAGCTTTGTTCTTCTGTGAAGGAAATGATTTAAAGTGCTAAATTAAAGAATCAATTTACAACATCACCAAATTATATTTGGTGACTGTGGTATAAAGCAAGCCTGACATGGGGAATAAACAAGAGATTTTCCTTAATAACAAAACAGACAGCTGCCTTATAAATCCATCTCATCCTTCGGGTGCTTTGTACACGCTGTGTAGTATTAGATCATGATTTTGCTCATGTAATGAATGGTAAACATGAAAAGATTCAACTGTATTTTCTGGGGCAGGGCTTTCTCAAGCATCAGTGCGTATAAGAATCACCAGGAGTATTTGTTTGAAAAGCAGATTTTTGGGGGCCATACTCTGAAGATGACAGTTCAGCAGGTCTGGGCTGGGGCCCAGGAAATCAGCTTCTTTTCAGATACTTGCCCGGGGTCCGGGTCGGGGGTTTGGGAAGGTGGGAGATATGTGATCCTCTGCTCACACTCTGAGAAATACTTTCTGGAGTAGGTTATGCGTCAAATAACAATAGTAGATCATTTCATGCTTCATGTGCAGCAGAGTAGCATTAAATTTAATTATTTTAATGAAGACCATTTTTAATAATAACATCCTCTGAACTTGAAGACTTTCTGGCAAGCACGTAAAATGTTGTCTTCGTGTTCATCGTGAGCTGTAGCTTACGCAGCTATTTTCACCTGCGCAGAGAAACCTCACGGAGTACTTCGTCGCGGTGGACGTGAGCAACATGCTGCAGCTATACGCCAGCATGTTGCACGAGCGGCGCATCCTCGTCACCTCCGGCAAACTGAGCACTGTGAGTACTTCACACCTTCCCTGCTGAGTGGCAGGCACCGAGCATGCGGAAAGGCCCACAGCCCCGCAGGGCTAGAAGTGTTCCATGCGCACTCACAGGACAGTATCTACATGCTTTTCTGATACATGGTTTTAATCTAGCTCTTGAAGTACAAAAGTCTGATTCATAGGAGGCCTTCTCAGACGTGTTAAGTCAGGTTAATTATTTTTTCTTATCGAGAAATGAGGTTTTTTTTTTTTTTTTTTCCCTTTTTAACTCTCCAGAGTTCATTTCAGTGCCTTCTACCATAAAAAGAATTCTTAAGAGCTATTATGAGATCTTTATTATTCACTTGTGGCTTTTTCCATTGGAGCTACTTGAAAGAAATCAAGGGCCATGATAATAGCTGCTACCCTAACCTGGTAATAGGTAGACTCATCTTTGTTGCCAAGTAGTGGTTTGGGAGTAGCTTCTATAATAGTTTGATTTGGAGGAGCTCTTCAGACTGATAATAACTTAAAAGTCAAAGTAGCATTTTTTATAAATCATAGGTTTTATGACGCTCACTAAAATGTTCTTTTGGAAGGTGTTCATTACTGCGGTAAAGACAGTGAGAAGAGAAGGATTTTTCTTCAGGCACAGAAAAATATTCAAAAGTATTTTGCTAGATTTCATAATTCTTTTCTCCTTTAAACATTAAAAATTTAATATTTTCAACTTTAATTTTTAATGCAGATTAAAATATAGTAATCTGGTATCTTTATTAAAAATTAGTTTCATAATTTTTTCTCCTTTAAGCATTAAAAAGTTAGTATTTTCCACTTTAATTTTTAATACAAATTAAAATATAGTTTTGAGTAATCTGTGATATCTTTCTTAAAAACTGTTGAATGCGACATGAATTTTCTTCTTCACAAATTTGTTTAATAAATTCACAAAATTGTTTAATTAATAAAATGTCTTTTTCTCCAATAGTAGAAATAAAAAGCTCATTCCATAATATTTTAGCATTTTAGAGTAGAAAGAGTTTTAGGATTTCTCTAAGGTATCTATTTAGTATTTAACAGTAAGAAAGATGTTTTAGAGAGATAAATGGCTGCCCCAAGACAAAAAGCTTGTTGGAGACACGTTATGTGAAACTGGGTTTCCTGATTCTCATCTGCAGCAAGATGTAAGGTTGAAAAATACAGTTCTATTATAATCATGAAAAATTGGGATTGTCAAAGAGTAAATAACTGAGGCAAACAAAATTCTAGCATTATGAATGTTAAGACACTTTAACTTGTCTGTGTTCTCCCAATAATTAAAATTTTCACTGTGTACTTTAAAAATGAAAAAAATTGATAAAACACAATTTGTTACATTAGCAGGAAGTACATTATTGTCCTATGGTATATAAAAAATATAAGAATGTAAAAAGCTTAAAAACAACTATTCTTTCCTTAAATGTTTCAGAGATTTCATTAAACAACTCTTTAATAGCTTATTTCTAATTTATGTTAAGGCACTAATCCTTGACCATCAATGTCACTATGCATAGAATTTATAGCAGATGTATTTTTATACACTGTATATATACAGGAATCGTTCAAGATAGATTCAAGTAAAGCAGCTTCCCCCACGTAGGAAGGGTAAGAAGATCATGAAAGGAACTTGAATTATGTTTTTTTTATCAGCTTAACTGCCCCAGAGAGTGAACCAAAACAGAGCTGGTGACTCAGAGGTGCCGTCACCCTCAGGTTTGCACGAGCCGTCATAAACAATTGATCTTCAGTTGACCTCGGACATAGGAAACAACTCCCCCAATGACACCAAGCCATCACGATAACAGTTTGTTTTTTAAGTCAGATATAAAGGATAGTCATGTTAATGTTTACTCTCAATGGCAGATCTAGACTCTTATAAAATTGTACCTAATGATAATTAAACGTTTATCCTATGCAGATACAATTCTAAGCATTTCTCATAATGTTCCTTAATCTTTATGGCAACCCTATGAGATCAAGACTGCTAATACTCCCACTTTGCACATGAACAAACTGAGTCAAAGAGAGACTACACAGCCAAGGAGAAGTGGATATAAATTAAAACAAAGGAAAACTTCAATGTTTTTCAAAAGCAAATAGTTAGATTTATTTCTAATGTTTTCACAAACAGAACAGCTCATACATCCGCATAGCTCACTCCCTCACCTCTTCAGATCTCTGCTCAAACACCGCTCAGAGCGACCTTGCTCCCATCACCGCCTTATGTAAGGTGGGAACCCGCCCCCCACCACCTGCACACACGTCCTCTGTATGCACTGCCCTTCTGTGCTCTCAGCATACGACTTTATAGCTGTTCATGGGTTCCTTTGTTTATTATCCTTCTCATCCCAGTTGAATGTAAACACCAAGAGAGCCTGGACTTGGCTCTGCTGACTGAATGCTTAGTGCCTAGAAAGTGCCTGGCATGTAGTATGTGCCTAATTAATACTTGTTGCATGAAGTAATCCTGACATGAATTAGTTCCTAGGCTTACAAGACAGTTTGTATAACTTTTTTAATCATGAGGACAATATTCATATTCATATGTGTGTGTATATATATATCCTTTGTAATCTTAAAATCATGGTTAAAAATGAGGAGGAACAGCAGGAGGGGAAAGAAGAATGGTTTTACTTTAATGCTAAGTTAAAGATAGCAGAAAAGGAAATACATAAAAATACAAAATGATTCGGACTGAATTTCTCCACATCTCTTTAAGATAGGTAAGAAAAAAGAAATAATTGCTTCACTGGCTAGTACTTATTTTTTGATATTACTACATCATTTCTCCACACTTCTTTAAATGCATATTATATATTTTTCAGCATGTAAAATATGTTTTCAATTTTCTGCAAAAGTGGGCATGTCAGTACTATAATTCAAAATCTCAAAATTGTATTTTTTCAATTGTGCGGTAATGGAAATGACCCAAAAATTCTATGCATAGTAACATTTAAGGTCAACGGTTAGTGCCTTAACATAAATTAGAAATAAGCTATTTAAGAGAAGTTTAATGAAATCTCTGAAACATCAAAGGAAAGAATAGTTGCTTTTAAGCTTTTTACATTCTTATATTTTTTATATACCGTAGAGATCATAATGTACTTCCTGCTAATGTAAGGAATTGTGTTTTACTCATTTATCATTTTTAAAGTACACAGTGAGAATTTTAATTATTGGGAGAACACATATAAGTTAAAGTGTCTTAACACTGGTAATGCTAAAATTTTGTTTGCCTCAGTTATTTACTCTTTGACAATCATAATTTTTTATGATTATGGTAGAATCAGACTTGTCAACCTTACATCTTGCTGCAGATTTTAGCGGTGATACTCTGGTAGCAAAGCAGCTAGTTTGAGGGTTCTTTAGGTGCTGTTTATAGTTAAAAAAATTATAATTTGTACCTTTATAAACTTTAAAAAATATACTTTTAACATAAACAAACAAATATATAAAAATATTTAATATTTTTAATATTTTAATGGATTCCCCCTCTATATTTTAAAGTATGGTATTGTATTAGACCTGTTATCATAGTTTTTCATGTCTGAGATTAAGGAATTGGGACATAATCATTTTTGTTTTTATTCTGTCGACTTATGTATTATCAAGTACACATGGGAAGGTTTCTGGTAACCCTGAACAAGAACGTTGATTTTATGCACGCTGTAGGCAGGCCCTAGGTGTTTCAGCCCCAAGTGAATCTTGGTAGACTAGCAGAATGTCGTATCAGTGATGCAAAGGAATAAATCATGGTATTACAAGCGTGCATCAGTTGACTTATTGCTGTTTTGTGGCCAGAGATGGGGAGGTTCGCTGTTTAAAGCCATGTCATTGGTTCTCAAATCAGTCAGGCATGAAGCCTTGTCATACGCCTCTGTAATTGTACTTCACCAGACTTTCTCTAACTAGTCAGCTGGGGCTGTGCATTTTGTCTCAAACACCCGGCCGGCCGGCATCTGACAGGAGCTTTCTCATCATCCTGTCAGTACTGTGTTAACTAGAGTGTATCTCTGTGGCCTGCAGAAACAGGTGGAGAGATGCTTCTCTTGAAAGCAGATGTCTGAATGTTAGCCATTATTTCGACCGATGTTTAATTGGTAAACGTTACCCTCTTAAAGCCTATAAGCACGTTAGTTACAGAGATTTGATTGTGTAGTGCATGTTCTTGTTGGAATATTCGGAGCAAGCAATATGCTGTGGGTGCTGGAAGTATGCTAATAAACTGCAATCTTTCCCTTTGTTATAGTCACCCCCAGGCATTTAGGCATATGCTTTTCTCTCCTTCTCTCATTAATTCCGTCAGGGGCACGTGCAAAAAGAAATCTTGTGATCTCCGAAACACCAGCTATTAAAATGTAGATTTTATAGGTTTAGTCAGACTGAAAGGGAGTCCAGAGGATTTTAACCTCTTCATCTGGATTATACACATTCTCGATTTGTCTCTTGATGGTGCCACCTGTATCAGCATTTAGTCTGAAACCTGACGCACAGAGTCTCTTTCTGGAGATTAGGAATTGAACGGTTGGTGCGAGAACAAAGATTGCCCATGGCCTCTTCCTAGTTAGGGTTATCAAAGTGTGTTTATGCCCCTCCTGGTTTTACAGGTGCAGCAGAGTGGTGCCGCTAAAAATTGTTACTAGCACCTCTCAGGGAGAGAGATTCTAGGAACAATTTTTAGATTTTTAGTTCTTCCCAAAACCTACAGCAACCGATTATGTCAGCTGAAATTATAGATAGTAAGTGTGCGTACTAGTGTGTTATTTGACATGGGTACTGCAATTCTGAGCATTGTGTCTTCACCCAGTGCTGGTGTGGCTGTGACCGATAGGAGTGGGGCTGTCGAGGTCATCGTGAAAACGCCGTGGGAAGGGTGGTGGGGAGTCAGTGGCTGGAGACAGGAAAACCGGAAGTGTTCGTGTCTTTCAGCTTTGGTGGTGCCAACAGCTCTGTTTGTCTTGAAAATAAGCACCTGTTTCTGCCTTATGATTTGGTACATTGGTCTTCTCAAAGCAAAGAATTGGCTTTGAATTCACAAAGCAGAATTTTTACTCTAACAGTTACGGGATCATCTAAGGGGTGTATTAAATTGTTATTCCTCTAGGTTCTTTAAGAACCTGCAAGTCTGATATTCACAAAAATGACCGGGGATGATTTCAGTTTATCGTAGTATTTTTTTTTCTTTTTTCTTTATCCTATACCCTTCAGTGTTAACTGAGTTATTTTTTATATAGAATAATGACAATTTTATGTTGGTAGTGATTATCAGCATTAAAAGTAAGAAAAACATATATTGTTTCCTTAGTAAAACTATCATTGAGGGCAATGTGTTTATTTTAAAATGTACCTGTTATATTTACTAGTGTATGTTTTCACATACTACAGATTTTTTTTTTTTCATTTTTCAGTTAGGCAGGTTTTTCTCTTCTGATGAGCTTCCTTAGGTTTTATGCTACAATTTAACTTATTGTTCATTCAACATTTCCGAAATGGGACTCATCTTTTCCCATGATTTCCTTCTCCTATTATGTAGGGCTAGTTCGGTGAATACCTCTCCCTCTTATCTGTATTCTCCACCTAAATCCTATAGATTCTACCTCCTTCATACTTTTTTCCTGATCCCTGTTCTCCATTTCAGCTGCCCACCGTCTTCGTTCAGGAGATCATCCCTTCCCACAAATCCTGTTTTTAGATCATATGTACTGAATTCTAACGCTATCTTCATTTGATTAAATAATGATGACGATGGTAATAATTATAGCCGATATATATTACAGGACATACTTTGAGCTAGTCACCCTTCTGAACAATTCGAACTAATTTAAATATCACTTACTATGTGGTATGTGCAGTTCTCATCCACAGTAGACAGATGAAAATGTGAATTTCAAAGCTTAGAGGGGGTAAGTTGCCCAGGACCGTATATTTAGTAAGTGGCTTACCCGGTTCTACCTGACTCTAAAGTATATGTTTTCAGCCTTTATGAATTTTGTCTTTGACAGTGACCGTCTTATAAAACCAAATGCATTTTTAACTTCTGTCCCTGTCCCAGTGTGATATCCCTCCCCTTAAAGAGCTTTGGTTTTTTGTTCTAATCGCCCATAGTGAAATGACTTTTCCCTTGTCTTTGCTAGTCTAGTCCATTATCTGTCAATATCTCACATTTATACCTTTCTCTCCTTTTTAATGCCACCTTTAGGGGCTAACACTTACCTTCTGTTTGGACTTTTCATTTCTTCGTCCTGTAGATTCATTCTATGTACAATGAATCCTTCAGAATAAAAAAAAAAATCTATCGATTACTCATTGCCTATAACTGGTAAAGCTGGCAAAAGCTATTAATTATCTGACCTTAAACTTTTCTTCCTAAATGTTTTCTTTAGTTACAGTCTACTCATATCTGTAGACAATAAACTTCCCAGGGCAGGTTTTTTATCTGATTCAGTCACTGCAATATATCAAGCTCTCAGGACAGTGATGATATAGGTACATAGTAAGCTTTTAGCAATATTTTTGTGAGTGTGTGTGTGAAATTTGCACTTTTTGCTCTTCCTCAAATGTGTTTTGAGCGGAGATAACACTGGTGTTATTACAAAAGAAGGCATGAAGTAGGGCGACTCTAACACAGAGGACTGCTGGTTGAAAGACTATAGTTAAAAGACTATTGGAATAATAAAAGCAAGAGATGGTTAGCCCCTGAGGTAGGGCAGTGAGTGACCTTACGAGGAAGGTGAGGTTGGGTCTTAGAAACGTTAAGGAAAAGTGTGTTGGATGTGGTATCTCCTCGAGAGTAGGAAAGAAAAGAAAGAGGTTTAGAGCGACACTCACAGGACAAATCTTCACCAAGCATTTATTTAATAGCTGCTTTATGAGGGGATAATTCTTGATGTCATTGACGACCCGTCAGTTTTCACTTTATAAGCATATGTGTGTGTATCCACACAGGCACATGTATACCCACACATGTGTATATTTACATATATATGATGTGCATGCTAAATATACACCTACCTGTGAATTAAACATATACAAGGAAAAGATATATAGTAATTTTAATATGAAATGTATCATGTATATGTGTATTCATTTTCATTAAATTATATGTGATTTACACATTATTAGAATTATTAACTCCACTTACAAAGATTCAGAATTTGCTGTGTGATTGCTCTGCTGTTGCGATTACCTGTTTTTCAGTTGCTAGTGGTTTGTGATCAGTTTTGTTCTTGGAGAGAGATATTTTAACTTATGGTTTTCAAATATTAATAATTAAGGAATAGCTTCAGACAATCAGATTTTATTTATTGGTTATTTGAAATATCATTTGCAGATACGGTAGTAGTGTGATCATACTAATGATATCTTCTAAAATTAGAGATCTGTGTTTCAGTCCTGACTATTCAACCAGTAGATCAGGTGACTTCATGTAAGCCATTTAATTTTACATTTTCTGACCTGAAGTTTCTCCCCCTTTTTTTCTTCTTCTTCTTTTTTTCTACTTGATGTGTCTAGAGAAGCTCCCGTGGTATGAGCCCCTGCTCACTCCTTGGATGTGGCTTCCAGGGTGCTGTGGTCCATGGTGAGACTTGGCAGGCCATGGGCTGGCCAGGGATTAGGGTAGATCACATCCTGAAGTTTCTTGTCTTAAAAATGAAGAAATTGGACAACAGTGATCTCTTGGGTCCTTTCCAGTTATTAAATGCAGTGGTTCTTTTACCGTACAGTTTGTTTTTTTAGTAATTTCCAAATTATGTAATCTTTGTATAGTCCATTTGGATATACTAACCCATTGTCCTCTGAATGTAGAGTTCGGGTGTTTGTAAAGAGACAGGTAAATTTGAGTATTGTTGTAGTGTTAGGCTCCTTAATTTTGGTGGAAAAGTAGAAGAGCCTTCTCCAGGAAAAGCAAAACTGCTATTGAATTGACTTGAGAACTAGAAATAGGGAACAGTCACGTAGGGTAGGAAATGTATTTGAGGGCATTGACATTTGTGTATGATGGGAGAGCTGCAGATAATCTTGCTATTTCTGCAAACATTTCCTTATACCTGTTACGTAATTTGAATATTAGAATTTTACTCAAGTGAGACTAGTTTATAGTTGAGATAATTTTGAAGTTTTCGAATATCCTGCTGCTACCTTTTTTGATCTAAACTTTTTTTTATTTTTTTGAGACAGAGCCTCACTCTGTCACCCAGGCTAGAGTGCCGTGGCATCACTATAGCTCACAGCAACCTCAAATTCCTGGGCTCAAATGATCCTCCTGCCTCAGCCTCATGAGTAGCTGGGACCACAGGCATGTGCCACCGTGTACAGCTAATTTTTCTATTTTTAGTAGAAACGGGGTCTCGCTCTTGCTCAGGCTGGTCTTAAACTCCTGAGCTCAAGCAATTCTCCCATCTCGGCCTCCCAGAGTGCTAGGATTACAGGCGTCAGCTACCGTGACCAACCATTTTTTGGTCCAAACTTCTAAATGTGAATATAATTTAAATGTGTTTAAGCAGATGTTTTCTTTATGTTTTCCACTAGTTCTTTAAAATTATGTGAGGAATTTATTACATTCCCATTTGCAGCAGTTTATTCTGTATATTTGCAGTTTTTAATATTTATAGTGCTTAAATTTCTGAATTAAGTATTGATTCAGTTGAAAATCAGATGAAGTCTCTAATATATGCTTCTTGGATTTTTATCAATAAATACCTTTTTAGGGGATGTAAAGCTGCCCCTCAGTAACTCATACAGAATGCTAGTTGAAGTGAGTAGTATCAATCTGGCCAGGCAACACAGAGACTAGAATAATGGGAGTCGTGATGTGTCAGTATCAATATGAGATCTTTACCTGGAAGGTGTGCTGTAAGAATTGTGCTGTCTTTCATCGTGTGATTATAGTGGATGGACCATTTCTCTGCTGTGTCCATGGGAATCTGATAAATGTGGGTTTTTTCCCCTCAACAAGCATGCCTATTCAGTTGCTTAAAACACTGCTAAATTTTGTTAATAGGCTTATTTCCAGTAATAAATATAGTTTTAGAATAGGAATAGATCATATTTCATATCACAAAGCAGAACAGATTTGGTTTGGTTTCAAAGTTAAGTGTATTTGCAAATGCAGGTTGAGATGATAACTTGTAGAACTTTTATCAACGATCTTATCCTTTTAACATTTTCCGAGAGTCTATTCCATTAATTTCCTGCTGAAGTTGTAGACTGTAATGCCTGAGGAAAGTTTTGTAAATTGGATCTCTGTCTATCGTAGCTCCCTAACTTTTTCATATAAAGGTCAACTGTTCTTGTTTATTTGTTCAGTCCAAAGATGCATTCTCTGTTACATAATTAGCATAAAATACAGTATTTTCAGTCAGTAGGTGCCATTCGAAGCCTCATAACGATGGGAATTTTAAATCTTTGTGTACCAAAGGCAGTTTAAAATAGTGATTGCTGTAGCCTGGACCCAGCCTGCCCTGGTGCATGTCCTGGCTTTGCTGCTTGCAAGCTGTGTGATCTGGGCAGTTGGTTTAGCTTTGCCTCAGTGTCCTGCTAAGTGGGAATAATGGTGACAGTCCCTACTTCAGGAGATTGTATTGAGGACTGGATAGATCTGAGTACTCCAAGTACTCACGGCAGTGCCCGGCACATGGCGGCACTGTGCACACGTTTGCTGCTGCTGCCGTTACCAAGGATGGCAGCACCTGTGTTAGACCTGGTGACCTGGGGCTGGAGGTGTCAAGCGCCTTTATGCCGTAACTGAGTTCACCATTGCTGACCTTCATTGTTAGGTTTCTCTGTAGGATCCACAGGCCCCAGTTCTTGTCTCTTCACGTGGTTCCTGTATATGCTTATAACTGGAGTCTGTAGGAAATAAACCTTCTCAGCGTTAGCCCTTTGGAACTGTATCGGTTCCATATATTAAGTATGCTTTATGGAAATACGTTTACACCTTAAGGAATTTTTTCTTAAACCTTTATTTGGTAAATTTATTTTTCTCAGAAAATTATAACAATTTGTCATTCTTGCAGTTTTAGAGTATAATGCCAGATATATGTTTTAATTGAAACATGGAAATATTTTCCCTCACCCTTTGCTTTCATGAAGAATAACGGTGATATTAAAGAAGTAACTGGCAATATTAGCAAAGCAATGTGGAGTCGCTAACCAGACATATGATCTTGGGTAATTCTAGCCTGAAGAAAGACTCTGTGATGTGTCACCTCTCTTTAAAGATTCAATATATCATAAATAACTTTATTAAGATTCTTTTTCTTACTTGGCTCATTAAATGGATCTTATTTCTTTGTAGTACTTTATCCTGCAAACCAAACTTCTAAAATACGTAGTTTATTTTCCCTCAATTTGCATAGTCCTCAAAATGTTCCAGGTAAACAATTTGTTGTGGCGATCAGTACTCCTTTCAGAGGTACAGAAAAATCTCATCCAGAATAAAACTTCAAGTCTTTGCCATGTCCTAGAAAGTTCCCCATTGTTGACCCCGCTTTCCTGTCTGACCTTATCTCATGCCGTCATCCCGCTTCCTGCAGTCTAATCTCACGGCCTCCTCGGGCTCCGTGAAGACGCAGAGCGTGTTTGTGTGTCGGGACTTCCGAACGTTCTTCTCCCCAAGTCCACGGTTTGCTCCCTCGCTGCAGTTGGGTCTCAGTCACCACATTGCAGTTCTTCTAGGATCCTCCTGTCTAAAGTAGCCCCTCCATCGCTCTCTAGCCCCTTGCCCTGTTTCAGATTTCTTCATAAAATCCGTATCCAGCTGACACAATATCTATTTTACTTGTTTACTGTTTGCTTTCTCCACTAACATGTAAGCTCCGTGAAAACAGGGATTAGCTCCATTCATGGCCTTGGCCCTGTTGCCTAGCAGGGATTTACGTTAGCACATAGCAGGCACTCAAAATTTTCGTTGAATTAAGCAGATAAATTTTGTGTTTCAGTTGCACAGTTACCTAATGTGTTTTAAATCATCTAGAGATGATCTTTACATATATTTTGAAGGTAGATCTGAATTAGAGTCCGATTAAAATATTCTGTTAACCACCTGAATGGAAAAAAAAAATAAGAATATAAAAAGTTGGAATTGATCTGATTTAAGAATAAAACATATTTGGTCTATGGGAGGCAGTGCTTACAGATCATCCAGCGCAGAGTTCCTATTTTAAGGATTAAGATACTGAGACCTGTTTATATTAGCAGGTGTGTTGGAGGCCACGCAAGCTTGTTTGAGGTATAGCCCTAACTTTGTGTCTATAATATACTTGTTATAATTTATATATAAATGTGTTTAATTTTCTAGTAAATTTATGTTTTCTTAATTGTATTTTTCTTTACTTGCAACTTCGTTATCTTCTTTGCAAAGAATATGCTATAAGAATATTTTCTCAATTTTTAAAACTACATAGTCTTGCGTGCTACTGGTGAGCGTGAGGGCTGTTCTTTGGTGTGCTTCTGCCTTCTCTGGAAATATCCATTTGGATGCCTCACAGTTAACAGAATCAATATTTGCAGAAGCAAATTGCTTATAGTTCCACTTAAACCTGACCTTTTGGCTATATAATATGATGGATTATTATATCACTTCATTCTAGTTATGAATTTCAGAAACTAGGGCTGTGGCAGAGTTGTCATGTGTTTTTACCTCTCTCTGTCACCTATTCCCCATATCCCCAAAGTTGCCAAGTCCTGTAGAGTTTCCTCCCCTCCTGGTAGATATTGATTAGCAGGGATGACCCGCTGTCTGTTGCTGGCCATCGCAGAGATTTTGCAACTCTGCTTATGATCGCAGAAACCGTCTTCTAAGAAACCAGTCAGATTCATCAGATAATGTTGTGTCTTGTTAGTGGAAAATTAATGACTGCATTGAAGGATGACCATTAAGGGGGTAGGGAAAGTATCTACATAGCATTTAGTACAGTGCTTTGGGCTCTGAATTTGCTCGGTGAAATAAGTCACCCTCCTTGTAATTCCTCATTTTGAGAATGTATTTTTTCTCTTGCTACATTGTTACTTTCTCAGTAATAAAAAAGGAACACTTTCCTTTTTTTGTTTTTAAGGTTTTAAATGAGCTGTTTTAAAAGTCAATTGTGTGCAGATGGAGAAATCGAGTAATTAGCTGCCTTTCAAAGCTACATAAGCTCTTTTAGTCTATCAGGTTACACCGAAGGGATGGAGAGAGTTAACACAGCTTTAAGGAGACCCAGTTTACAACCAGGGAGCATCTGAAAGCTCTTGGAGAATTTAACACAATGAGTTAGAGCAACCCCATTTTCATTTCCCTCTAGTTCAAGTTTGTAAGTAAATAAATTTATGGTCTATAATTGTTAAATAGAAATATTTGAATGCCTCCTAATGACATGTTGTATGCTCCAATTAAGAAATTTAAAAAATATTTATTGAAGGGATACTGTGACAAACTATTAAAGCTTGTAAATGCAAGACACTAAAACCCTTTAATGATAACATCCTAAGTGAAATCAAAAAACATTGTTTGCCATGTAAAGTTGATTAGTAATCCGGCTGAAAAAATATAATATCCATGGCAAAGTGTATTTCTAATGAAAATTTGTATGTTTTTAGTTCAGATCAGATTATTTTAATTGATTTTTTATTTAATGAAACTATGTTGCACTTTTAAACATAGACAAATGTAGCTATTAGGAAGATATGGATTGCTTTGTGTACCTTTATTCTTTTAAATTAATTATTTTACAGTGTTTTAATTTATTCATATAATAATAAAGTAGAGATAATGGTTTATAGAAGCTGTGGTTCACTTTCAGATAGTTTTCTTTTAAAATTTTGATTTTCAAGTTGAATTAAATGATTTAGTTGGTAACCTTGAAATACAGACCATAACAAAATTTTAAAATGATGAAGAATGCTGATTTAACTATTGCTTTAAACACAAAAAAATGACTTTACACCCACAGAAATATAATTTAAAATGGAAACAAAGTCACATGGAAACAATTCTGATGAGGGTTAATAAGAGGGAGAAAAAAGTGATATCCTTTTGTTAAGTGTTAAAAAATGTTCAATTAACTGCTCGCCAAAACAAAACAATTAAAATGGCAATTACCTTTAAAATCGCAACAATGTAATTGCAGCTGTTGTGATCTAAAGCTAAGAAACAAAATGTTAATCTGGAATGAACAGTTTAAATATGAAATTATGATATACTTGGCTTCCTGGAGCACAGCTGTCAAGCTTGGGCAGTTCGCTGGTCAATAGTGACATTCTGTGTGTCAGTGAACAGAGTCTCCTGATACCATAACCCGCAGTTCACACAGTGCTGAAGCTCCAACTGTCGAACATGCGAGTCCCCTGGTATTACTGCAGCTTCCAGACTCTCCTGACTGGCTCATGTTTCATTCTTTGGCAATTTGCCCTAATGATATCCCTCAGGAGCTTTCAGCCTCTCTTCCTTTCCATATTTAATCGTGTTGTATTAATCTGAGTGATGCGCAAACTGTGCTATACAAATCGTAATTTCCTACAGTATTTTTAAGATGCTCGCCCAGTGTTTCAGTTCTTCTTCTATTTAGGTATTAAGTTTTGACCCAAACTCTGTATTTTCCGATGATTATTACTATCTGCATATGATTCCCAAGAAGCTACTTTTGCTGTTTATGCATTTTTCAGAGGGCCTTCTGAGGCATGAGACCTTTTACGTGTAGAATTGATAAAGACAATGTGATTACGTCATTGAATGTGCCTCTTTTTTGGAGGGTCAGCAGCTACTTATTTTTGTTATCCTCTCACCAACCTTAGCTAACCGCCTGTCTGCACGGGTCGGCTGCTCTCCTGTACCCGATGTTCTGGCAACACATATACATCCCCGTGCTCCCCCCGCACCTGCTGGACTACTGCTGGTAAGCTGGCTCCGCCAGGCCCCTTGAAGTCCGGGTTTCACGGTCAGAGAAAGTATGTATGTATTGTAGATTAGGTAAGCTTGGCGTCTGTATGAGAGAGATTGTGGAAACTTAATGATTGGAAATAAGTACTAAAGAGATTTTGTGAACAACAGAATAATTCTTCTCAAGGGCAGCGAAAATTTTCACTTGTCAAACATAAAGTTCTTTGGATTTTGTGAATTTCTTCTGCAATCATTTAGATAACTAAATGCGTAAATAGAAACAAACATAATCAGGTTGTGGTTAGGAAAATAGTGCAGAAGTTATGGCATTAATTAGAGAGCCCAGTATCTCAGGTGTCAAAGTGTGTCTGCCAAGTCAGTAGCACACCCAGTACCATATTCCGGCAGACGGGTTGCCTTTAATCCAGGAATTCGCAACCTTCAGGTTTAATTCAAAGTCTCAGCCTTACGCCACTATGGAAAGTAGTGTTGCAAAGTGTTGGGAGTAATTCTGAAGAGCTTCCTAGTCCTAGAAACAGCGCCCAGTGACCCAGCCCGATCTGAATTCAGCCAGGCCTCTAGAACCTCCTTGCCCTCGTCCCCTGACAGAGTCTGCACGCTTACAGTGAGGCCAGGCAAGGATTGTACTCCCTGGACGGCAGCTCCAGGACTGGGGGGTAAAATGTTGTCTTCATTCCTATTCATCTTCTGCAGGCAGAGCTTATTCTTAGGAAATGTGATGAGGTTTTTCCTCTGAACCATGTCCACACATACATAGAAGGAAATAATTTTGACTGTAATGTATTTGTTTATATCACAGCTAATGTTATTAAAAACCAAAACTCCTTTAGAATAAATATATTTATTTCACTTTCTATGAAAGGCAGAAAGTATTTAAGGATTAAAATGATTTAAGTTCATACATACAGGTTTTCTTTTAAGTTTTTATGACCAACCCTGCTCAGAACAGGTGATGGTAACGACGACACATGTGCTCGGCCACATGTCTGTTATACTAACGTGTTGTGTATCTCCACAGCACGGTACCATTGAGTATTCATGCTGCTGCGACGATGCCTGGTGTCCTCCCACCACCGTGGTCTGCAGTTTAATAACTAGAAAGGAGAAACACTTTTGCAGGAGACTGCAGGAATGCAGTTTAATTGCATTGTGAAGCGTCACACACAAGTCTAAGAGGAAAGCTAAGGCTATAGATAGGCTCTTTTATTATTCATTTTAGAGTTTTTCTTTGACCAGCATACCTGTAGTATTTTAGCATCCTTGAAGGCAGAGACTGCAGTCTGTTGATGTTGACATGTGCGGTAGATCTTTACACATAGATTACAGTGATTAAAACTGATTTATTTCAAAAATATTTTTTATGAAAGCACTTGAAAATATGAGATACGATTTTTAAAAATATGTCAAGTTAATGGTTCAATAACTTCTAGTTATGAGGTTTAGAATTATATTTTATCATATATAATGTTAATGACATCTTAATTTTTCTATTAAAATGTTCTGACCTCTTAACAGGTAATACACCTTTAAGTTCAATTCTGTACAATGAATTACACATTTAAGGCTTTCTAAAATGTTATTTAGAATCTATTCTATGACACAGGCAGTCCGTACTAATTCTTTCCAGAGCTGTCTTTCTGATACTTTCTATCCCTGCCATCCGATCCTTCTTCTCTGCTGCTTCCGCTATAATGAAGGAAGCTTGTTTCATATTTCAATCCCTGGAATTTTCTTTCTAGTTTTAACATCTGAAATAGCCCTTGGGATGAGTTCTGACAGTCTGCATGCAGACACCTCCCTGGTCCCGAGGGTGGAGCAGTGGCACTCACACAAGGAGTATCTGAGACTCCCCGAACCTTAAGGTCATGACGACAGGCTCAGCTTCTGTCACGGGAACTACAATATCATATTGTACTTAATATGGTTCTTCTTAGCATAACCAAGGCTCTGGCTCTCTTTCATTGTCAAAAAATTTGGTGGATTAAACTGTTTCCTAGAAAAAATGATTTTCTTCCCTCTGCATCCTCGAGGTTAGAATCATGCTGATCTGTATGCAAAAGGGAGAAAAATGTTACATGTTACCCCTTCAATCTCATGGGCTTTGAATAAATACGTTTTATATAGCAGTTCAAAAATAGCACCAGGAAGATTTGATAGGAGTAGATGTATCTTTGCTAACTCTTTGACGTGATTGAGACTTTCTAAACCCTGAGATAATCCTCCCTCCACAAAGTCTTTCTGTTTTTGAACCTGGTCACTCTGCTGTGTCACGGAGTGTGGAGAGCCACGGTGCCATCTTGTGACCATGGGTGAACAGCGCATCTTGATCTACTGATAAAACCCTGTTCCTCTGTTGGTTCATGCGTTCATTTACCTATTCATTAAACGTTTAGTGAGCACCTATTTACCAAGCTGTGAATATGTAATGTAAGGAGTAAGACTTAGTATCTGCCCTTGTGAGATTTGCAGATAGGAAGAAATCTACACATTCATACACGTGTGTGTATGCACACCCACAGCAAAGCGTACTACTGACGTACTCCAAGTGCTCCAGCAGAGGCGTACAAGAGAACCATGAATGGAAGTGCAAAGGAAGAAGTAGCCCACAGTCCCTGGCAGGTTAGGGAAGGCTCCTGGGAGAAGTGACACCATCCGCAGTGTCCCCTTAATCAGGCAGTACAAGAGGACTGTCATGTGCAAGTCTGTGATGTTGCCAGACACTCTCAACCTTTCTGAGTCCGTAAACACGGGGGAGGTGGTGTGACTCGAGCACCAATAAAGTTATGATCGTTTGTTATTTTTTTCAGGGAATGGTTGAGTAACTCTTTTTATTTAGGTTGTCCATCTGACTCTTCTGTGGAAGGAGCAGATTTAGCTTCTAAGAAAATAGTGTTTGAAAAAATAAATAAAAATTACGTCCTTTAGACTACCCTAGTAGACTGCCGTTGTAGTCTATGTCATGGATGGTCTCTTTGTAAGAAAACCTATAAAAAGAAAAGCCAATTTTTGAGTAAAGATGAACTTGCTAACAAAAAGCAGCAGCAGAAATAATGGAGCCTTCTGAATCCTGTCTTTGCAGAATGACTTCATTGACAGAAGGTTCTAGGACAGTTTTGCACATGGATGTCAAAACATCTGTGTTGCCAAGAATCTCTTTCTGACTTATTAATGCCCCTAATATAAATAGGAAATTTCAACAAGGGTTGCAAAATTACTTTTTGTTAGATTTAGCTGATTTAATATTAGGATTACAATCCATTTTTTGTGAGAAAGAAACAGCTATTCAATTAATTCTGTATTCTGTAAAACATCACAATTATTTTAGGAAATTAGGCTTCAGATTAATAATGTTTACAGTTCTCAGGTCTGTTATGTTTTGGATTTTGTTAGAAATTAGTGAGAAGAAAACGTGTGGATGATGCCCAGTGATCATATTTTAAAAAGTTTCAAGTTACTGTATTATTAACTTCTGCATAGGAGCTTTTTATTCAACTTTTTATTCTAGCTTAGTAATTTTTATAAATTTATTGTTTATACTTCTAAAGATTAGTAGCTTTCATAAAATTTTAAAAATGTTTTCCTAGTTGTATTTCCTAGTATTTCAATAGGTTACTTAGCACCATTGTCTCTGATTTTAAGAAATTTTTATCCACTCAATATCCCTTCCACATCTGTAAAATAGACATAGGGATTATTGTTTCTAGAAAGCTTAAATGTTTTGATTAACACTCTTTTATTAAAATATGCTTTGAAACCTGAGATACCAGGGACTCTTTGTATATTATAAATCTTGTGAGTAGGGTAGCCTAACCTGGGCAAATTGGAAGTTCACATAGTGACTTTGGTAATTTAATACTATTTTGGATGTGCGGAGGGCTTCACGTATTAAAGATCTTGGGAGTTGCCTGGCTTGTTGAGTCAAAGTTGCCCAAACCAGGTCATGGAAGCCCAGAATCGCTAGTGACGTGCATTTTATGTCTTCCTTGGAGTTCCAGGAGGAATTCCAGGGATGAGAACTTGAACTGGGGCAGTGACCGGCCTTCCCTCACTTAAGCAGAAATGGAACAGTCCACATTTGTTCCCCCCGTTTCCTTTTGAAGGCAGAAAATCTGTTAGGTCTTAAGGATATCAAGGCCTATAAATAGTTCTCAACTTTCAGTCAAGCGAAGAATCCGGAATATCAGATCAGTTCCAGATGGTCTGTTGCATAAAAATTAAAAAAAAAAAAACAGAAGCAAAGCTGCCAAAGGCTAAGACTGCTGGGAAGGAGAATCTAGTATGAGAACAAGTAACGAACTGGAGTGTGCGGGCTAATGAGGAGTAAAATAAGAATTTAGCACTTCCGTTGTGAAGTCTGGATATGTAGATTAGTGTTTAGCCATCCTTAAATTCGGAACTGTTTGAGGTTACTTTGAAATCTCTGGGTCTGTCAAGGTGCCTGTTAGTTTTATCTATTACTGGTTCTCGGTAGCAAAGTGAGCACACAGTAGTTTGGACAGCTTTGTTCTCATAATGACAATGATGTTTAGAAAATTATGCAAATCCTTTGAGAAAGAGGATTATCTGTTTGCATTAATAGAAAAGGTTTGCATTAATAGAGCACAGAGATGTCTATAAAAGAATTGCCCAAAATGTTTTGTTTTAAAATAGCTGTTTATTCACGTATCTTTTATCACCTTGGTAGGCATCTGTCCATGCTCGTGTTTTCGTGTTAGATGATATTTTAGTTTTGAAATGTCAAATAACTTCCTTCATGTATGTCATGAGCAGCATTTCTGAAATAACTAGTAATTCTGATTTTATATATTTAAAATTATTTAATATCTGTCTGCTAGAGTATAAGATCCACAAGGGAATATATTCTGTTTATATGTTTATTGTTGTTCCCAAACCTCTACCTCATGGCCTGGCACTTGGTATGCTCCAAGTATCATGTGTTGAATTACTTAATTCAAGATTATTCTCACATGTAACTATTTTAAAATTTATTAAAATTATTTTATTAACAAAAGTAAAATTTGGATAAACCTGAATTTATAAAATTTAAATAAAAGACAAGGTACTTGAAGGAAAAGAGAGCACAGTAGGTGAGGAACTTGTTTATTTTTGCACCTCTTAGTTCCAGAACTGTGCTGGACACACAAGAAGTCTCAAGATATATTTCTTGACTGACTCAATAAATATTTGGGGCATAGTAGGTATGAAATAAGACATATTAAAAAATAACATAGAAATAAGAATTTAATTGAACAAGAAAAGATGTACAAAAGGAATGTAAATAAATTTGGTGATTATTTAGTATATATTTACTATGAGGTGTATGGAAAGATTCAACCCAAGACTATGGCCCAGACCCTGATACTCTTCTTAAATTAAAAAGTTTTTAGGCATTGCAACTCTTGATTTGATTATAAATGATTTTGTGATTTTTATATAAACCAACCTTAATTTTAGTATATTAATGGTCTCTAAGATTAAATTTGAGTTTTATATATTAAATAATTTTGAATATCTATAATGTGTTATGCTGGAACTGTGCATTTAAAACATTTAAATTTTTAAACATTATGAATTACTTACATTGTTGTTTCAGTTTTAATGAACTGTATGAATCTATGTATATATATATTTTTAATTTAGTGCCCCAATGCCATACCTGATTGGAATACACTCCAGCCTCATAGAGGTGAGTATCTTTCAGACATGGGATAGTGATAAAATTAATAAAAATCATAGTTGAAACAATTTTGTTTTGAAGGAATATCAATTGAATAGTACAAAGCAATGGCTAGTTTTATATTTGGATTATATTTAAATGTTCATTTTAAAAAAGGGAACATTGAAATGATTTCATCTAAATTAGTATACTGAATGACCATTTTCAATAGCATGAAATCATGGAAATAGGTTATATTTGGTAGATGTTACATGGTAAGTTTTAAACACTAAGATGGTGAAACATCTTGACTTTTAAACACCTTGAACTTAAAATCAGATTTGAGAGAGGATTCTTATAAAGTTAGCATGTACAATAATAAACAAAAGGCTTGGATTAAAACAGAAGACTTGAGTCAATTGAGTGGCATCCTTTTGCTGGATGATTTCAGTTTTATTCAAATAAATTTCTCTTTTTGCTGGTTGTGCAGATTTCATTTTAACCCAATTTCTAATGAGCAACCTTAATGAATTAGGCTTGGTTTTCTTATTAGTTGTTGTAGATACATTAGTCCTTACTTTGATCAAAGAAGAGTCTGTCAATGTATTTCAAAACTCCTGAGGATCGCACTGGGAGAGAGTCATGCCCCCGTAGGAGGCCTGGGTTATGGAATTGTACCTGTGCTCCAGCTTTGGGCATTTTTTTCTTTTTTGCAAAATGCTAGGGCAACATTTTTTGTTTCAGTATTAATAAAAATACATTTTAATGGATTTCTTCAGTAGGTTTTTAATATTAAAGTCTGGGTTGGATAACTTTATGACTATATTTTATTCATTTTAAGAAAACTTGTTCTTATGTCAAGGCACTTATAGTGAAAGGACAAATTATATGAAATAAAACATGAACGGATAGGTATTTAATCTATTATTAGATCATGGAATATATGACTGGCATTTTATTCATCAGTAATGTGACTTTATTCAAAATCTAACCATAGGTGGATACTTTAAAGAGTTATCAAATTTGATTTTTATGTTAGCATATATTTCTCTCCTTATTTAATGTATCTAATAGGATATGTAATTTTTATAATGTATTTATAGAGATGAAAAATATTTGAAATTGTTAGTTACCTGTTGATGTATTTTTTTTGCATAATGATTCTACATCAACTTTTAAAACAAATGATTGTTTTTCCAAAATAATATAGAAAGGGGTATGTGTTTTTAGATATTCAATTAAATTTATCACATATTTATTGGACACTTATAGAGAAATCCAGTACTATTTTTAAGGAGAAAATTTAAGAATTATTTACTTCTTGAAAGTGTTGTCTTGGAGAGATAGTGGCTCCTATTATTAAATGAAAACATTATTAAATGAAAACATTCAGAACCATGATTAGATTGGCTGACATTTCTGTACTTTTTACACTCTGGACTTGTTCAAGGGTCTTAATAGCTTTATTTTGTTTATTTGATTTAGTAGTGAATGAAAAGGTATACTGGGAACGTCCGGAATTCTTTAAACCAGTTGGGTACCATTTATTAACTTTCTTTTTAATCTTTTACAAGGTGATGTATATCCTGCAATTTCAGTCTTATTATGTCATTATCAGTTTTTTCCCCACTAAAATTTCTATCTTTTTGGCTTTTTATTTTATCAAAAATTGTCTTATAATTAAAATGCCAATATAGCTGTTTACATATTTAATATACAAGACTGAGCTGAGTGAGGTTTTGCATTTTATTTGGCAGTTACAACCAATTTTTTCCTATCGTAATAGTCAAAATATTCTCTTATTCTGTCTCTACTGGTCAAGACAGTTTCAACACATTTTATTAGGTTTATAATAACTTCTAAATATGGTCATTCAAAGACATGAAATTAATGTTCTTTTGTATCTTTCTTTCATTTATTTTAATGAAATTATGAGTAAAAGATGGCTAGAAATCTCTTTGTAAAATAAAAATTTTCTTCTAAAATCAAGGATAAAAACATTTTGTTCTCCTTTGAAAACCAGACTTGAGGGATGAACTCAAGACAGATTAAGGCCTATGGTCGTTAGGAATAAATTAGCAGAGGCTACAACTGTGAGGGTTATCTTATTTGTTTTAATGTACAAAGGACTCTAAATGAAATGTGGAACCGATTTCATAAGATCATGTGACTGCTGGCTCTGTGACCTTGCTTTACGTCAGCGCGCGTCACGTACGTTCGTAGCCACACTGTGTGGAAGGGTTACTATTGCTGGTGTACGTGAGCACCTCACTGCTGTTCTTGTTGAGGCTTTTGTCTGTGTCTGATGTTATTTTATTTTTGAATAAAAAGGTAAATTCGTTTTTTATGTTTTCTCTTAATGTTATATCTTACAATTTTATGAGATAATATGAGACAGAGAAAGAGGCACAATTTTATATACTGTGTATGACTTCCCATGCCCAGTTAGAAAAAAACAGCAAAAGCCTGATTTGGAGAGAAAAAAATAGATAAAATATTGATACTAATCCAAACATTTAAAAAATTATATACTTTTTTTTTCTTTGCTTATTGGAGTTCTCACTTTAGGGGCTTTTAGTTTATTGATTTGGAATGAATTTGATTTTCTGTTCTTATTGAGTGGTCCCTTGAACTGAATTTAATGTTCAGCTATTATTAGACTTGTTAAAACTAAAAGCAATTTTGAAAAAAGTATACATGTTATATTAATACCAATTTCCTTTATTGAGAGTTTAGTGTTTAATATCATCACAAAACATTTTGAAGGGCACATAGCTATTATCCTAGGCTATCTAGACTAACTCATCCCTTAAAAAATATATCAGATTTCTACATTATCTTTACAATTTCTATCATAAGGAAACTTAAAAATGAAGATGAAATCAAAATTATGACATAATTTTTCCACACAAATGTCATTAATTATATTTTTGTTTATAAAATTGGTTATTATTATAGTTAATCTTTCAATAACCACACATGTATTTAAAACTTTTTTACGCATGGAAAGAAGGGAAATAGTTTTTATAGTAGTATTAACAGTGTCATCATTAGCGATTCTCTGCTAATATCTTAGTTAATATCTAAGATGGCTACTATCTTAGTCTTACTTTAGAATAATTATAATGTCTTTTACAAGATAGATTTTTAGAATCATATGTCCCCTGAGAATCCACACTCTACATAGATATTGTGGTTTTCTTAACACAGAAATTTCCTACCCTAGACTAATATTACCCTAGCAAATTTAACATTCTGCTTAATATGCAGAGATTTCAAATTCTAAATGGATCAGAAAAAGTTCAGTCATGCTAACGTAAAACAAAATAATCAGTTGAACCAATTTAAAATTTAAGGTATTTAAGTAATAATTTTCAAAAATGACTATCTTTATAAAACATCACTTTAAAAATACTATACTAAAATTATTAACCTATTGTTAGTTGACCTGATTCATGCATATATTTTATTAATGAACACCTTATCTATCACTGAGGATTAATATTATTTGCTATAATTTATGTAAGACTAATAGAATTATATGATTTAAGTATATATATTAGTTTAAATAGGAAAAATGAACCATAAATGTTTCCTTTATTTAAGGATGAAAAATTTGATAGAAGGGAAAAGCGAGGAGGAGGAGAGGGGTAGAAAACTTAACTATTGGGTACAATAAACACTATTTGTGTGAAGGACACACACTAAAAGCCCTGACTTAAGCATTATAAAAGGTATCCATGTAACAAAAACATTTGTACCCCCTTAATATTTTTGAAATAAAAAATACAACAAAAGAACAGCCATCAAGCATGTTTCTTCAAAATTCTGTAACATCCGTATTTTCCAATTATATTTCCAATCAATTTGTTACATCA
>CAUYSK010039181.1:0-138970 GCA_963575035.1 Avahi laniger | reverse complement strand
TTTTGGAGGCCGAGGCAGGAGGATCACTTGAGCCCAGGATTTTGAGGCTGCAGTAAGCTATGATCGTGCCACTGCACTCTACCCTGGGCAACAGAGTGAGACCCTGTCTTTAAAAAAAAGAAGAAAAATAAAAATACAAGAAAATAGTATTCAGCCTTCAAAAGGAATGAAATTTTGACATATGCTACACTGTGGATGAACCTAAAAAACAAAGTATCCTAAGTTAAATATGACAGACACAAAAAAACAAATATCGAATGATCTCATTTATATGAGGTACCCACAACAGCCAAATTCATACAGACAGAAAGAGGAATGGGGGTTACCAGGAGATGGGGGGGTGGGGACTTATTATTTAATGGGTGTGGAGTTTCTGTTTGGAAGGTGAAAAAGGTGCTAGAGATGGGGAGTGTTACTCACCACTAAGTCTCTGATGTACTTAATGCCACTAAATTGTACACTTAAAGATGGTTAAAATCATAAATTTTATGTTATGTATATTTTACCACATTAAAAAAAAAAAAAGAAGTCTGCTTTGAACATGTTCATACAGAGATTCCTACATGGAGCCCAGAAGACCCATTAGGACTGAAAAGTCAAATTGAGAGCCACTGGCCTATGGATAATATTGAAAGCCAACCTGTGATTGGTTGAGGTTACCTGGGACAGAGGATAGACGGGAAGAGGCGGGTCCTGGGGAGTCCAAATGCACAGGCTGGACAGAGGTTGCACAGTGGAAGAAACTGCAAAGGAGCTAAGAAATGGCCATAAGGTGGCCATGAACTGCGTGTTTCATATTAGCCAAGAGAAGAAAATAGTCCAAGAAGGTCAGATGATCAGTGTCACGTGTTGCCAAGAGGCCAAGTCAGATGAAGACGGAGACGTGACACTAGAGCTGGCAACCTGGAAGTCACTGGCAATCTTAGCAAGGTAGTTTTAGTGGCAAGGAGGGGCAGAAACTGAGAGAGAACTGTCTCAGGCATCGGCTGAGCCATGGGGTGGTAGCTGAATGGGGGCTTGGTGGGTGCTGTTTCGGTTTTTATTTTGAATGGTAGATATTAGAACATGTCTCTGTACTGTTAAACATGCTCAGTAGAAAGAAAAAAAATTAAGAAATATAAGAGAGCAATGAATTTAGTAAGGTACTTTTGGGGAAGGTGAGATCTGGAGCACAGGGTAGGGGCTGGCCTTTGACAGGAGCCAGGACATCTTGTCTACTGAAATCTGAGGTGTGGCAGAGAGGCTGGCTCCCCGAGCATTCCACCTGCTCATCCACATTTCCTGGCTGCGTTGCAGTGAGGCCAGACCACGTGATTGTTTCTGGCAGATGAAATACGAGTTGGAAGTGATGTGGATCGTATCTGGGTGAGGCAGTGGAAAGCCCAGGCTGGATTCTCCACTCACCTTCCCTGCTATGGCACTGGAGAAGGCCACGTACCCAGATGATCCAGATGATGTGGTTATAAGGCAGCGGAACCCCCTTGAGCCTGGACACCCACGTGCATGACCATGTGGATCAGAGCCGCTCTCACTGACCCGTGACAGAAATGTAAGATGAGCAAGGAATCAACCTTGGTGGTGTTGCACCACTGAATTTCAGGGTTAATGAAATTCAAAGAAGGAAGTGGCAAGAGATGAGGCTGGGATGGTAGGCCAGGGTTAGATCCAGATGGGCCTTGTGTGCCCTGCAAGGGATTGAATTTTATTCTGTAGACAACAGAAGATGATTGAAAGCTTTTGCCTGGGGCTTAGCATGTCAGATCGGCATTTTAATTAAGCCATTTGGGTAGCAGTGAGGAGGATGAATTGGAGAGTGCCAACATGCTGGGAGGTCAGTAAGGAGGCTATTACATCCCACAAAGAAGAAAAGATGATGGGCCGAATTCAGGAGGAGATAGCAAGGATAGAAAGACATGCTATGGGAGGTACATGGATAGAAGGACATGCTATAGGAGGTACATGGATAGAAGGACATGCTATAGGAAGTACACTGGGGCAACTTAACAAAGAATCGAATGTGACTGGTGAGAGAGGGATGAAACAGGGATGATTCCCAGATTTTTGGATAACGAGGTAGATGGCAGTGTCATGAACTAAGAAAGAAAACAAACCATTTCAGGGGTCAGTTATGAGCAAAGTTGGGACATGTTGAGTTGGAGATATTGGCAGTGCATCAAGGTGGAGATGTCCGGCAGGGAGTTGGCCCTATAGTCTGACCAGCTCACTGGGGAGGCTGGGCTAGGGACCCAGATTTGGGAGTCAAATGGTGGTGTTTGAAACCATGAGAGCAGGTAAGTTACCCAAGGGGAATGTGTGCAGTGAGCAGAGAACTAAGGCAAGAACAGAGCCCAGAGGACATCAACGGAGACACAGAAGGAATGGCCAGAGAGGTCCAGGAAGAATCAGATCAGGTAGCATGAGGCAAAGGGAAAGTAGAGTTTCAAAAGGAGGAAGTAACCAACAATGCACAGTAATGCAGATTGTCCAGCAAGACGAGACCTTAACAATACCTTCTGGAGGTGGCAATTGGAATAAACTTTGGTAGTGTCACACCAAGGAATAAACCTTGGCCTTTGGGGTGGGGTGGGGCAGGGTGGGGGCGGTTCTCTGATGATGATCTTAATGTAAGTGGTTTCAGGGGAAGGCTGGAGGGTAGAAGAGTGAGGATGAGCAGGGAAGGAATGAATGGGAAGAGAAGGCTTAGAGGCAGCCAGTGTAGACTGCTCTTCAAGAAGCTTGGATGAGAAATTCCCAGGGATGCTAGAGGCCTGCCTTCTCCGTGAAGCCTCCCTGATTTGTTCGAACCATCCTTACCCTCTCTCTTCTCAAACAACCCAAACTCTTGAGTTCAACAGTGATAATTTTGCCATTTCATCAGATTGTCATTCCTAGTCTTCTGTGTGAATCCTGTTTCCCTGGTGAGTGTGTGGGCGTCACACGCCAGCCGCTGGATGAGGAGAAACTGAGATGAAAAGAGAGACAGGCTTAGGGCTAGAACCAAGAACTTAAGTCAGTCTTAGGAATCCGGGAAGTGGCTGCAGAAGCAAGACAGAGCCAAAACCAGCCTGCAGCACTGGGTAGGTTAGGCCCAGAGTGAGTAGAACAAACGTTCATGGCCAAACACGAAAATAGAGACCGAGAGGGGGACCTCGAACATTCCGAATGAACCAACATCATTCCGGAAGACAGGCCTTGCCAGAATGAGGGGCTTCTGGAAGGGCCAGAGCAATTCCTTCTGTCTGTCTTAGCGGCGCCATCGGGCATCTGGCAGCTCCTCGAGCGAGGTCGAGGACAGCATCTTGTCTGGTGCCCTTTGCAGTCCTGGCACGAGCCTCCTCGCAGACGCAGCACTCAGTGCAAACCTGTTGCATGCAGTCAGACCCACGGGGGACAGGCCAGCTGCCCGACTTCAGCTTCCCACACACCGAACTTTGCCAAGTCACAAGCTTTCAGAGCCACTTCACCCACTGCGACAACACCGGCTCACTTCCTGCTCCCCCCAGCTGTGGCTTTTTGTTCTCTTTCTGAGAACGAGTTCTCGCCCAGGGAAGCAAGGGAGTCATGTGGATAGTCCGCGGAGAGTGCTGCAGGCCCAGCACTCACCCCTCCGGACATGCTCGCGCCGGCAGCACGCTAGGGCGCTAATCCAGTCCTACTGCTTGGCTGCGGAGCTTGTACTGCTGTTTCCAACTCCGAGAGATACAGGAGATGAGATTTTAAAGGGCTGGTTATTTATGGCCTGGCTCCTGATGGATATAACAGATGCAATTTCATGGGCTCCATCAAAAAAGAACAGTTTCTTGGTGTAGCTTAAAGCGTGGTGATGTGGCAGGGAGCGAGAGAGAAGCTAGGGAGTTGCAAACCCTCGGGAGAGCAGGAGGCTCTGAGGCTCTGCCGGAAGAGGCCCATTCGCTCACCAGCCCGACCACATTGGGTTCAGCGTCCTCAGTCAGGTGCCATCTGAGCTGTTTTCTGAGCATCTCTGACAGCTTGAGACCTTGGCCCTGCCTTGCTCCTGACATTCAGAGAGGATAAAACCGCAGAGGACAGGCACCGGGCCTGTGCTACTGCCAGTATGAAGTTCGCAGGTTAACAGGGCGCTGAGATGATGGGCCCTTACACACGCGGTACCCTCTGCCCAGACGCCGCGCCCTGAGCTCTTCCCGCGGAGCCCTCCTCGGCAGTCAGGTCTCAGCCTAAATCCCACCTCCTCGGAGAGGTCTCACCTGGCCCTTTTATCTCGTAATAGGGTCCCCACTGTTATTACTCCCCGTCCCGTTCATTTCCTTTGTGGCACACACCGTAGTTGTATTTTACACTTATCTTGTAAATATTATTAATGTCATTCTCTCCCAGACATAGTTCCACAAAGGCAGAGGCCTTCTTTGTCTCCACCATTGTATTCCCAGTGCCAAGCCCAATGTCAAACAAAGGAAGTGTGTAAGTAGCTTGTTCGAATAAATAAATTGGGGTGGAAAGATGTTAATGAAGATGGAGAGGGTAAGGCAGCAGTGACGCTGATGAAGGAGGTATTGCCAAAGATGACGATGCTGGAGCTCATCGTGAAGATGACTTCTCAGGTCCTGCCAGGGTACCGACTTGAGCAAACTTTCAGGGGTAGCTACGATTTCATCCGCCTGCTCTCCCAGTCTTATCCCAAAGACCGTGTATCAGCCTCCGAGGGCAGCTGCGTCCCTGAACCCAGCCCCATCTCCTTCCTTGTTGCGGCCTTGACTTCCCTATTGTTCGGTGCTCCTTTTGTGCTGGAGAGACCCACAGCACTGCTGTCCCTGTCTCCACGCAGCCCTGCCCCTTCCTCTGTGTCCCCCTGCTCAGTAAATGGCGCCACCCCAGTCATCCAGCCAGAAACTTGGGAATTGTCACACCCTCCTCTCTATCCCTCCACAGCTGCTATAGTTCAAGGCTGGGTCATCTCTTGCCTGGGTAGTCCCAAAAAAGTTTTCTAGTTGGCTTCTGGGCCTTCTAGTTTGACTCACATAAAGTTCAGGGTGATTATCTTGCTCCCCGGCTTTCCGCGGCCTGTGGCACCCTCTCTGGCTAATGCACAGGGGCGAGCTTCCTCCTGGCCGAGGCTCTTCCTGCGCTCACTGTAGCTGCAAGCCCTGCACTTCCTCCCTTGTTCCCTGCACCTGACGTGCGATGCCCCAAATGCCCACACCGGTGCAAAATCTCACCCCTCAGTTCAACCCCAAGCCGCCCCCTGTGGGACTCATTCATCTGAGTCCTCCCAGCGCCACCTCCATCTGGCAGGAAGACTGACAGCCTGTGTGGAGCACGGTCTTCGTTTTCATCTTCCCGGCATGAGGTTGGGGTGGGCAGACAGTCATGTGACCTGGGTCTGCTCCATGAGAGCACCTCTGGCTACACTGGTGTTGAGAGGTGGGCACACGACCCGGTCTGGTCCAATCAAGGTTTATCTGAGGGCTTTTGTGGGAGCCACTAGGAAAGAGACCCTCCCTTTCTGCCAGGATTGCTAATACAGGTAGGCTATGGACAGCTGATGGTGGTCACCTTTGCCACCCCCTGGGGAAAGCATGACTGAGAATGTAGCTGACACGTAGGAGTTCAAAGCTTGGGGGTGGGAGAAACATCATTTGTACACCTTGATCCAACACTGCCTGAAGTCAAGCCCTTGACTTCTCTGTCACAGAAGCCACACATTCCCTCTGTTGCTTGAGTCAGCTGGAGGTGGGTTTCTATTTCTTAAACCCAAAGAATCTTAGCGATTACATTCTATTTTCAGTCCCTAGGGGAACTTCTTTGTATCTCATAGCAAAGTACCTAACACATGATATTGTAAAGCATTTAATTATATTCTACCTCTCTGCCCTGCCTGTGAGCTCCAGGGTGCAGCACGGAGCTTGGCTATTGCATAAACATTTGCGGAGCGAATAAATAACTCCTCAGGAACCCAGACTGTGTCTTTGTCTCTCTAACACCTAGGAGATCCTAGTTCATGGAAGGGCCTCAATAAATGATTACAGAAAATAAATAGGGGAAAAGTAATAAAGAACATTAATAATCTAAACCAATGGTTTGATAAAGTGTATGTGAATAAATAAATAAATGAATAGTTATTATTAACAAATCCCCATTGGCATGCTGTTCTCATTCTAACTACATCTGAATCTAATGGTTCCTGAATGAAGTATCTAGTTAAAAGTTGCTGAGATCAAATGGTTCTAGTTGGCTCAAATTCCACGTGTAAAATGCCTAATAATTAAAACAAGGTCTTTCGAGAGGAGAAAGAGTATTGCTAGCGAAATTTTCAAACTGAATGTCTGCAGAGTACACAGAGGTTTTTATATCCTGACCTATAAGAACAAAAACAAACAAAGAAAGGGGAACAAGGTGAAGAAAATCCCTCATGGCTCTTATGAGGTAAAAAGGAGGTGTCGAGTTGAGGAAATTGAATGATGAAACTCAAAAGGGTTGGTTGCTGGATCCAGAGAGTAGGTGGAGTGAGGCTGCCTTCCAGGGAAATTCTCTCTCCAAAGACAGCCCAAGTCTATCCAGGCAGGGCCAGGACCTGGGAAGTCCAAACCGCAGAGCAGGTGTTCTATTCCTCTCCAGGTGGAGGGAGCAGCCCAGGCTCAGAGACAGACAACGCCAGAGCCCCAGGGAAGGTGCACAGTGGGGAACATCCTCCCTAGAGAACTCCTGGGACCATTTCTTCTTGGTCCTGTGTCCCAGGGATCGGGGAGCTCCTGTATTTTGGCCGGGAGGACAGGGCAGAAGCCCCGGAAGAATTCCCTCCCACCGCCCCTCCGTCTCCCAGATAGAAAGGCACCCACCCTTCTGGGCCTGTCTCGAGTGCAGCCTCCCCCTCGAGGGCTTGTTCTCCCGGCCTGGACAGTGTCCTCTGAACCCTGGAGCGTGCTCTCCTTGCTTCTGCTCCCTCCAATGCTTGGTGGAAGTGAGTCTGTCACAGGCAGGCCTGGGAGTGTGGGGATGCAGAGGATGGGCGGGCAGAGGCTCAGGGATCAGAGCGAAACAACTGCAAAAAGGAAACTCACAGTGTAGGGAAGGGGGCCAGGAAGAGAGGCCGAGAATGACCCACAGACACTGGCCACAGAGGCACAACAAAAGAAAAGGGGGGGATTCCACAGTCTACACGGAAATGCCACGTGTGGGAAGGAGCCGTGGACTCCGCCTGCCACACACACGCCACATGCTCAAAAGGCTGGCACTGCCACTGGTCCCTGGGACAAGGGGGCTTTGATTATGAGCGCAGGTCAGACCCTGGCTCTGCCTTCCCTGTCGTAGGAAGAAACTGCCACAGGGGTGGGGGACATAGAAGGAGAGAAGAAGGCCCAACAGAACCCCCAGCCACACAGGCAGAGACAGAGAGGGAGGCCCAGACCCAGCACCCCTGCCCTCTCTGTCTGGTGACATCTCCTCGAGTTCTGTCGGACTCTCTGTACCCCTCTCCACCTGCTCCTTGGGGCGGGGGGTATGCCCGACTCACCGTGGAGCCCCCTGACAGAGCAGCCGGTGGTGGCTGAATTAGCGGAATCCCCTTACACTTTTGGTAAGTCTGAGGCCGGGGCCGGGCAGAGAAGTGATGCTCCCACAATGCGCTCGCAAAGTGCAGCTCTGGGAAGGCAGCTGCAACAAAATCACTGTACCCGCTCCAGACCTTTGCAAGGGCATCCTCTGGTCTGACCCTGGAACTCTCTACCAGCCAACCTCACCTGGGTTTCCAGGCAAGTCCCCTGGAAGCTGGACCAGTTGGGGCAGCCCGGCTGTGCCTTTCTGGCCTGGTGAGATGCCACTGGGCTGGAAGGCTGGGATGATGGCCTCAGTGGGACCACCCAGGATGGGGCCAACGAGCCTCTGAGTTGCTGTAGATGCCTCATCCTACCATTTCCCCTCAAAGAGGGAGCCCCTGACTCTGGTCCCCCTCCCAAAGAGTACCATGCCTAGGGCGAGCCAGGCAGCACTTTACATGCTCTGCCCTCCCAACATGCTTTGAAGGTTGGTATGATGAGCCCCATTTTTCAGATGTGGAAACTGAGGCTCAGAGAGGTTAGTAAATATCCTAAGATGAAGCAACTACTAAGAGGTGGATCCAGGTTTTGAGTCCAAGTCTGTCTGAGTCCTGAGCCTGCTCTCTCCCCAGTCAGACGCCAAGGTGCAGGCTCAATGTCTAATCCTGGGGAAACCGCACAAACCTCCTCTCTCATATTCTTGGAGGGGATGTCTGGCTTTCCCTCCTTCCTTGTAGCCTAGGGAGGATACTGGAGAGACTCAGGGATGTTGAGCATGATGCAGAGGGAGGAGGAGAGGGATTTCAGGTCTAGTGGCTTCTTGGTGGCCTTCACTTCACTGATTTTCTCCACCAATGGGGAGGCCAGCTCCGTGGTGGGCTGGTAATCATTTCTACTCATAAGAACATGATCATGATGTCCTCCAGGAAGCCAGCTCCCCAAGAATCAAAGGGGTCTTCTGCATCCCCCATCCCAGCCCTCTGAAAGACTCCAGAGGCCTCATGGGGAACTTTAGGAGTGGTGAGAGCATTTTCCTAGAATGTCATGGGGAGGGATGGGGCACCATGTTGGTCAGAGTCAACCGACTGGGTGAGAGAAGAACCAGGAGAGACACCCTGCCCCCGAGAAGGGTCAGTGAGAGGAAATCTGGCCCCTGAGCCGAGTTCAGTGAACTGTTTATGTAAGTGTGCGTGGGGGTGGAGGGGGTAGGCTTCTGTGTATGTGTGTATAAGGGGACCTGGGGTGATGCCTGTGGAGTGTGCATTTGGCTGTGACTTGCAGGGGTGTGTGTCAGAGGTGACTCGGTCATGCGTGTGTGGGGTGCGTACAAGTGGGGAGCAATACGAAATCTATCGTCTGGACTGTAACCCTCAGCCAGTCCAAGCCCAGCTTCTGTTCATGGCCAATCACACACACACACACACACACACACACACACACAGCAATCACCTTCAGGGAGAGTAAGTCTGAAATACTAGGGAATCTCTCAACATGTCAGAGCCACAGGGTTCAGTATTCACCATAGTAACAGCCTTTTCTTGTTCAAAACATGTATTGTTGGATTCCCAAAGGTTGGTCATGGACCAGCACAGCAGGAGGAACTGGTCCGCCGACTGGTGCACACACACTGCTGACCTTGCTGGGGATGGGCACGCACTGCTGCCTGCGTGCCCCCCATCCCCCTCTTTCATGACGTCAGCACAAGGTTACCAGTTCATCCTTTCCCTTCCATATTTTGGCTTTGAATTGTCCTATGTTTTATGAAATAATATCTTGAAGAGTTGGCAGGTTTTCTTCTAACATCCTTTCTTGGCAAAATAAAAAACTTACCAATCCTGTGTTTCTCCAATTGTTTGGGAATTTTACTAGCCCATGAAATCCAAACAACTGGAGCCTCTAATTAAAACTCTCTCATTGTTATCCCCATTTGGGGGAGGAGAAGAATATGGAAACTGAGTCAGAGACATTGTATGCCACCTCCCTTCTGAAACAGTGGGGACTTGCTATTTGGTAAGGGAGATAGTGGATTTTTTTTCTCTCTCTCTCAAAGGAATTCCTGTCTTCTCAACAGGTGAAGGGATGGCTGGTTGTTCAAATCCATCTTTTCTAACAAGATCTGTTGTCCTTCTGTGCCTTGGCACAGAACTCGAGAGAACAGCCTGAAATCTTAATGTATGCTTACAAAAGCAGTATACCCATAAACCAGCAGCATCGGATTTTTACAGGAATCCAGGGATACATAAAGGAGAGGGGCAAGGGAGAGAGCTGGTTCTTCCCACACATACGTCCAGAGCCTCCGAGTTTGTTTATCCATAATTGCTGTGCACGTATAAATTAGAACAACAAATGCATCCTGCCTCGCCATGGTGACACCAACCCTGTAAATAATTATAATTTAATCTTATAGCAAAGAGTTCTGAATGACTCCCCTAACAATTTCCTCTGCTTAATTCCTTCCCCACTGAGTGACTTAATAGGAAAAGGAATACTCTTTCAGATTCGTTTCACTCCAGAAGTTTGGACAACGTGCAGGCTCACACCTGGCGGAGCAGAAACTCTAGGAGATCGTTTGGTCCACGGATAAACAAGTGAGTCAAAGAGGCCTCGGTGCTGGAGGAGAGGGAACTGGCAAGGATGTTCGTCCTGGCACCTGTTTATAGAAGTGAAAACTCGGGAACAACTTAACAAGAGATCTGGTGAGTCAACTATGCCACCGTCCTCCAAGGGAATGCTACACAGCCAGGAAAAACCATCGCAGAGGTAGCGCGTCACAGTGCACTGTCATGGCTTGGAAGACAGGCTCTGGAATCACATTAAGCTGGGGCTGAATCCCAGCTCTGCTCCTTTCTAGCTGTATGAGTTTAACAAGTAGCATAACCTCTGGGCCTCATTTCCCTCAGCTGTAAAAGGAGGAAAATGACACTACCTACGTCATAGAGTTTTTATGAAGATGAAATGAAACGATAGCTCTGGAGAGCTTAGAACTGGCCTAGTGCGTATTGGTAGAAAACACTCAACAAATCATACAATGATCACACATTTTATATTTTGGAGGCGTCTGTAATGATACAAGAAAAATTTTCATGACACAATGTTCAGCTAAAAATACGTGACTACAGATATATTAAGATCCCAACTTGGGAATATTAGACTATATATAAATAGCCACCTAGCTTGGTCTAGGCTAAGCAAAAAAAGTCAAAGGGGAGTACATCAAAATTTTAATAATTGTTATTTATTTCTCTATGCCGTTATATATTTTCTACATTTCCTACAAGGAGCATAACATTTCCAATCAACAGACAGGTATTTTTAAAAAAGAGGCAGAGAACCCCAGGGTCTTTAGGGCTGGGCAGGTGATTGAGATTCTAGCTCAGCGAAGGCTCATCTAAACTTTCAACCCAACTCCCTGCTCAAAATCGCCAGCTGTTGCTCCTGGACTAGTTTACAGACACCACCATCCACAGGGTGGTTTACGTCTTTGCTCACATGTGCTTCTCTCAGTCCTCCAACAAGGGTAGGAAATGACCTGGCTGGGTCCACACGACAAGCTCAAGACACCACTGTCTTCTGACTCCCAGGTTGGCTTGCCTCCCACTGCACCAGGAAATTTGAGTTTTCTGGTTACACTGGCTCCCAAATCTGAGTTTATATTTGGAAGGAGTCCACTCCCATCCCTCTTAAATAGTTGCACTTGGCTCCTACATGAATTTATCTGATTTTCCCACCCAGCAGACAATGAGCTCCTCAAAGGACCATGTCTTACTCAACTGGTGTCTCTTCCACCATGAAACCTGGTATAAAGGAGGTGTGCAATAAATGTGCCTCTTCCTTCTACTTCCCTCCCCTCCCTCCCATCTTCCTCCTTCTTTCCCCTCCTCCCCACCCCCCTCACTACCATGTTTCTGTCTGTCCTAGTCACTGTCCCTCCCTGACTTTTGCAGCCACCCACTTTCTTCTTCACTCAGAATCCTCGGTGATGCCTCCTCCACCCTCCATCCCTACGCACTGAGCCCTGCCTTCCTGTGGCCTACACAGCAACTAAGGTTGCAACCATGACCCATCCTTGCCTGAAGTGCATCAGAACACATCCTTCTATTGGCCCCTGGCGTGCTGACAGAGGTCTCTTGACGCCCTCATCCCGATAACATAGCCATGATGAGAATATAAGAGAACATTCCAAATGCCACAACACCATTGTGATGCTTGTCATCCAAAGAGCAAGCTGGATTTTTTCCTTAAGCACTACCCACCCCGCCCCCTGCCAGCTTTAGCCCATCCCGTGAGTCCAAGTCTGGGAGACAAGCAACAAAAGCTGGTAAGTCTTCAATCATCTCCTCCCTAACCCACCGACATCTGAGAACCTCCGTGGCGCACACCAGAGAAGAGCCCACACTTTTCAGCAAAGCCAGAACGGCGGGGGGAGGTTAGTCCTTCCCTTCAGACACTGAGAAATGATGCCTTTCCACTGGTGCAGGACCCTGGGAGTGGGAAAAGCAATCGCCACTTACGGTTCCAGTCCCCTTGTTGGATACAACGCATATGTCTCCGAGAAATGGAACAATATTTCAAATCATTTTCCTGGACCCTGTCCACATCCTGAGACCAGAACATTTTTAGTCTTAATGCAAGTTATTCAACCAAGGCCCATCATGAAATTCTTCAGAAAGAACATGCTTCGAATCAAATATCAAAATCACTGTAAAAAATGTAGCCCGGCTCTAAAAATAAGCAGTGATTTCTCATCATGATGGGATGAAGAGGCTCCAACAGTAAGTGTAGGGAAGTGGCAAAGAGGTCCCCGGCTGCAGGTCCGGGCACCATGGAGATTGTGTGCGACCTGGTGACTCACAGGTGCAGAGAACGGGGGAGGGAAAGGAGGGGGCGGGCACAGTGTGCTTACCAGAGGGAGGAGCCTTCGGTCCCCGTGACTTCCAGAAAGTCGTAACCATCCTCCAGCTGGAAGTCAATAAAGACCAGGGCGATGGTGTCTCCCAGCTCGGCCAGGATGGTCCACGTGCAGTCGGCGTTGTTATGGTACTCCGAGGGGAAGTGGGGGCTGGAGATGATGCCGCTCTGGCCCCGCAGGGTCCCGCCGCAGGCATCGTCCGCTGTGGGCACAGAGACAAGAGGTTCACGTGAGTGGTCTGGTTTCCATGCCTGAGAACTCACCGTGGGCTTCACCCACGACAGGCAGAGAGGGTCCTGGAACACGATACACAGACAATTCAGACAAGATCCTGGTCGGAATTGGCCTAATAATAATGACACCAAACACTTCCATAGCCCTTATCATGTGCCAGGCACTGTTCTAAGAATTTTAGATATTATTGCTCTCATGTAACAGAGAAAGGAAACCAAGGCACAGGGAGGTTAAGTGACCTGCCCTAGGTCACACAGCTAATGAGTGATGGAGCTAACATTTGAACTCTGTCCCTGGAGAGTACACTTTTAACCCCTACACCACAGTGCTCACAGGAAGAAGTCAGCTGTCACGTGGATTTCCATGGTCACTAGTTCAGTGAATAGGATTTCTTCCCACCAGATCTTAGTAAACTTCAGATGCGATGCAACAAAACAAAACTCAACACAATTCCCTGGGGCGAAACTCAAAGGGCTTTCCAGGCCTCTTACAACCTAGCCAGACTCTGCAGTCTTTCCTCCTGCCCTGTCCCCAGGCCAGCTGTGTGCCTGCGCTGCGCTGTGCGCATTCAGACTCCGGCCCTCCTCCAGGGCAACCCTTCCGGACTCCAATGCCGCCTCTTGGTAATGCCCGATACCCTCGAGGTCTAGTAACTCTTCTCTCCTCTCTGCTCCCTCCCCTGGCAATGTGTGGCATATGCTATGTTAGAGATAAAAACTAAATGATAAAGAAGGGAAAAATGCAAAGGCAGTGTTCAACTGTATACCAGATGCAGCAGGGTAACAATAATGAAAGCTAATATTTATTGAGCACTTATTCTAGGCACTATTCTAAGTATTCTGCATATTTCATTTCATTCTAACTATGATCCTATGAGGTACTTTTCCCATTTTATAGGTGAGGAAACTGAGGCACAGAGAGATTCAATCACTTGCCAAAGATGACACAGCCCATAGTTGAAAGAGCTGAAATTCAAAGCCCTACAGGGTCTATGCTCTTAGCCAACACTCTCTTCTGTCTCCCAAGTGCACAACTCACACTTTGAGGACATAAAGCAGCAAATAACTTTGCTTAGATGAGTCAATTCAGGACAGCTTAACAGAGGAGGTGCCATTAGAGCTGAGTTTTGAGGGATGAATAGGAGTTCACTAGACAGAGAAGAAAGGGAAGAACATTTCAGGGAAGAGGGAGCCACAGAAGTACGGATGTGCAAGGCATGTCTCAGATAAATAGCTTGAGATGGCTCACGACAGGGTGAATAGAGGGGAATAGTGTATGACCGTGACAGAAATGTAACAGGGGCCACATGTCAGAGAACACTGGGCTAAAAAGACTGGAAGCAGGAGAGTGTAATGGAAAGGAGATGGGCTTTAGGGTCAGGAAGGTCTAGATTTGCATTTAGGCTCCACAATTCCCCAGGCACGTACATGACCTTGGGCAATCTCTTTCTCGAAGCCTCAGTCTGCTTCTCTGTACATTGGCTGGTTGTGGGAACAGAACAGGAAAGTAAATGTGAAGGTACCCAGCATTAGCCAGTGGCTGGCATGTGGCAGATGCCCGACTAGTGCCAAGTTCTCCTTTTCCTTCCACTTCCTCTTAGGGATCAAAGGTAGTGAAGACATAGGATTCGATGTGCATTTTAGGAGGAATACCCTGGCCATGGCTCAGCGGAGATCTGGGTCAGGAAGAAAGCAGGACGCTCTTGGCAGACACAGCCACCAAAGCCCAGGTGAGGCTAGATGAGATCGAGCTAGGGGCGTGGGGAGGGTGGGAAGGGGACTTACTCGAGAGACGTTTAGGAAGCAGAATCTACAGGACTCAGCGACTGGGAGGTCTGAAATCCAGGTTTCTGGCATAAGCATCTGCACGGATGAAAGGTGCTATTTCCTGGGGCACGGAAGGCAGCCGGGAGTTCAGTTTTGGATGCAGAGAGCTGTCCAATGTGTCCAGGGATGAGATCAGATTAACAGATACATGGGAGCCATCTGGGCTAGAGATAGAGTGATTTTGTGTAGTGGCTCTGAACCATTCTTGTTAATATCATTCTACAGAGTCAAGAGAACTATAAGTGCACTTCCAAATGCCAGATGTTAGGTATGTCTGAGCACAGAAATGAAAGGGCCTCACCCACAGTAGACGCCCATGAATGCTTCCCTCCCACACCCATTAACTGAGCACCTACTATGTGCCAAACGGGGCTGGGGCCAGCACTATACTGTGAAATGCTTGATATCATCCCCACCCTCACCTGCTTCTCAGAGAGGGGGTGGGCAGGTGAACCAGCAGCAGCAACATGGAATTGTCATAACGGAGGTGCTGAGGGCACAGTGATAGCACGTGGGAGGTGGGGAAGGCTTCACAGAGGAGACAATGTTTTGTTGAGACATACATTCATTCATTCATTCAACAAATGCTTACTGAGCACCTATTATGTGCCAGCCACTGTTCTAGGTGCCGGGGATTCTGCTGTGAATAAAACAAACAAGATTCCCTGTCCTCGCGGAGCTTACACTCTGCTCAGAGGGATAAAGATGATTCCAGGATAAATAAGTAAACTCTCTGGCAAATGAGGTGGTGATCGGTGTGGAGGGGGACACAGTGCACCCTGTGTTGGGAGCCGGGTGTGGACATTTCAGAAAGGGTGGTCAGTGAAGGCATTTGATCCAAGACCTGAAAGAGTGAGAGAAGAAGCCGTGTAGTTATCTGGGGGAGGGAAGAGCATTCTGGGCAGATGGAACAGTAAACACAAAGGCCATGGGGTGCAGAGGCTGGCACTGTTGAAGAGCATCAAGAGACCCAAGGGGCTGGAACAGTGGGAACAGGGAGGGTGGCAGAGACAAGGTCAGTGGGGACCAAACCATCGAGGGCCTTAGAAGTAAGGATGTGAACCTTTACTCTGAATGAGATGAGAGGCCAGTGGAGGGTGCTGGGCAGAGGATGACATGATCTCATTTGTGTGTTAACAGGATCCCTCTGACTGCCGTGTAGACAATGAATCAAAGAGGGAAAAGGCAGAAGCTGGGGGCCTCTTGAGATTGCCACGATAATCCAGGTAAACATCGATGGTGGCTTGGACCAGGTGGTAACAGAGAGATGTGGTCAGTCTGGCTGCCTTTTGAACGCTGAGCTGGCAAGAGCCACCAACCGAGGGCTGTCTGCCTGGTGAGCCTCGGGGGAGAGGGTGTCTTTGGCAGAGAAACAGCAGGAGTCACAGACGCCAGGGGGTGTGGCATGCTGAGGGACTTCCTAGGCAGGACCTGTGAACCTGAAGGGACAGGCAGAGTCGGCAGAGCTGGGCTACACAGAGCAGGGCCTGTGGAGCAGAGGAGCTGAGGTCCTGCTCTCCTCCTCCTCCCCCTTCCTCCTCTGCTACACCCCCCCCCCCCGCCAGCTGCCCGGCCCCAGGGAGGGAGGGGGAGGCGAGATGGGCCTTGCTTGGCGACACATCCAGGGGCTGTTCACTCGTTTTATCAGGTTGCACGGCGTTTCCGCCCTGGCTATCTCTCCGACAGGAGGCTGTGAAGTCTGACATCTGAGACAGAGTTTGTCTCCTTCTGATGTAAATAAATTCTCCGTGAACATTACAGGGGAGATAAGGCACAGGAACCAGTCAGCAAACGGGAGATTTGTCGGCGTCGTCGCCGGCAAGCACTGGGCCTGCCCGTCCCCAGCAGTCCCGCCACCGGCTCTGACCGCACCAGGTGGAGCCGGCTGCAGCCCCGGCCACAGGGGATTGGTCTTGGCTGCACTGGGACAGGGAAATCACGGTGAAGGAAGGAACAGTTAGCCCAGAACTTCAAATAGGAGGAGTGTGCTGGGCGGAGAAGAAGAAATGGGTTCCAGGTGGAGGAAACAAACCCTCAGGGGCGAGAAGGCTTGCACGGGGTGCCGCTTGGGGAGTGGCCAGCTGGCCACCGCAATGAAAGTGCAGGGTACACGAACTGAGCAGTGAGAGTCAAAATAGGAAGGGAGGGCAAAGGTCAGCTCGGAAAGGCCCTGATGGTGTTGCTGAGGGGTTTGGATTTGACCTGCAGTGTCGGGGCACCATGGCAGGTGCGGAGAAGAGGGTTTTCAGCAGGAAGTAGAGGCCTAGGACTATGTTAGAACGATGACTTTGGCCCTAGTAATGGACGGACGGTGTGGTTGGGGCGGGGAGGTGGCAGGTGGGGACCAGGGACAGGAGAACAGAGAAGAGGCTGTTCCAGTCATCGAGGCCCCAACTCTAGGCAGTGGCGGTGGGAGGAAGAGATGGAGCAGGAAGGGACTCAGGACGCCGAGGGGCAAGAGGACGTCTCTCCAGCAGGGAGTGGGCCGTGCGGGGCAGGGAGGAAACGGACCCCAGGGGAGACACAGCTCTGCAGGAAGTGGCAGCCGCCCTCCTCTGCTCAGACCGCCCCATGATGAGTGTGAGTCCCGAGGAACAGCCGGGGCAGTGGCCGTGGGCCTGGAGACCCCGAGGCCGTGACGCGGGAACAGAGAAGGCTGGGGACAGAACGGACATTTAAGGAGCAGGAGGAGCAAAGGCACCTGCGAGGAGAGAAGAGGCAGTCCGGGAGGGAGGGGGACTCGTGGGAAGTGAGCAGGTCACCGAAGAGAGGCGTCGGGAGGGGAGCAAGCCGGCTCAGGAGCTGCGGAGAGCGTGAGGGCCGGCCGGGCAGCCACTCTGCGTGGAGGGGTCTCAGCCAGGCCCTTGGTCCACACGGCCTCATCCTGCGCATCCGGGTGGACGACAGGGAATGCTGGCTGGGAAGCAGGTCTTGGAGGAGAGACAATGGCCCTGCAGCCTTCTGTCTACTGTGGCCTGAGAAACCCTTAGACATCCCACGTTGTTCTCAATCGCAACCCAACGAGGCCGCCTCATCCTCTCCTAACGTGAAACCTGGCTCTTCCAGTTTTCCGTCTGGAAAAGCGTCGGCACTCTGCACCCAGTTCCTCAGGCCAGAGGCTGGGGTCACCCTCAAGTGCTCCCCCACCCCACACCCACCCAGTGACCCTGCCCTGGCAGTCCTGCTAAGTGGCTCTCGTCTCTGTCCCCACCAGTCACTGCCGCTGCTCTGCTCTAAGCCACGTCATGCTCCAAGCTGACCACAGCCATGAGGCCCCTCCTGGTCCCCAAGCCTCCCTCTTCCTCCAGCCCATCCCCTCCTGACAGAGGCCAGAGGGTGCTGGCAAGCACACGCCTGGTTACGCGACTCCACTAGACACCCCTCCCTCCCCGCCGGGCCATGCTGGACTCCTCCCAGCTCTTCCGATGCACGGAGCGTCTCCCTGCTCCAGGACCTTTGCAAGTGCTATTCTCTTTTTCTGGATCCTTCTTCCCTGTCTCCGTGGTAGGAAACAAGGGGCTGGCCTCTCCTCAGCCTTTAGGTTCCAGCCTCAGTAATGCTTCCTAAAGGATCTTTACAGAAACAGAATACCCTCCATCACACACTTTCAATGCATGACATACTTTTCCATAATTAATTGATCAATTATGTCATTATTTAATGTCTATGCAGTAAAATCCATGAGGACAGGGGCCATGTCTGTTCTGTCCCTAGCACCTAGCACATTTCTTGGTATACAGCAGTCACCCACTAAATATCTGTTGAACAAATAAATGTAACAGGGGACTGAAGCTCAGAGAGGTTAAGTAACTTTCCCAAGGCCACACAGGAAGTGACTGAGTCAGGATTCCAGTTGAGTCTCTCTGGTACTGGGACGGTAGTCTCCTCCACTATAATGTACCTCCCTGCTGGGTAATGGCTTGGTGTGCCATTCTGGGATTTTCAAACTGCTCAATTTTAGTCCATGACTTCTGGACTGTGCTGGAACCGAGGACTTGGGAACTTGAGACCCTCTGGCCAGAGCCACCAATCGACTCTGAAGATGACACCTTTGCTATTTTAGCCGTCCTGCCTCTTGGGTTCCTCTGACACCCTTCCTCTTGCACCATCCTGTTTTGATTGAAGACCCTGTAAAAGCTGTTTGGAGGTTTTTCTCACACTTCAAACAAGGCATCATATTTCATGGTTACAACTTCAGAGTCACAAAATATAACCTTCAGCTGACACCACGGTTCTGAAATATTCATTTGCACTTTCTCCTTCTCTGGCAATGGGCATTTTGCACTGCCGTGAAGTCGCACATACTCTGAGGGGCAGGTATGTTGTGCTGATAGTTGCCTTTCCAAGTTTATGACTTTATTTACGATCGACTGTAAGGTCTACTGAAATCTCTTCAATTAACCATAATTTTAGAGAACTATTCTTAGTCGCCTTTGACGTCTGTTAACTCTGCAGTGACTGACACACTTCAGGTAGGGTTGGAGGAAGCAGTCCGTTATTCGCCCTGTTTCAGGCCAACTCCAGGGCACCATCTTGGATGCCTGGAAGCTTTGGGGTCTTCACATTGGCTTCTGTTCATGACACCCTCCCCGGGGCCACTCAGCCTCTGAGGAAATGAAATGCCAACAGGCCCCGAAGGAGAAGCCGCCATCTTGCCATCCCAGAGCAGGGGTGAGAGACAATGCCCGGAGCTGCAGCCCTCCCCTCCACTGTCCAGCTTAGGGTCCCTGTCCATGCCAGGGTCCCCGTCACCTGCTCAACTTCCTCTGTACCCTGTTCTTGGGGGCTCTGGACTCTGCCCCTTCATCCTTGGCTTTCACAAAGACGCTCCTTAAAATCAGGCAATAGCCAAGTCCCAAGAACATCGCTATTGCCCCGCAGATACTCCTTCCACGGATACCGCCACCCGAAGCATCCTTCTGAGGGGAGGGATGTAGACAGGACAAGGCATTTGATTGTGTAACTCTCTGCTGAGCTTTCATCATGGGCCAGGCATGGTGCAAAACGCTTCACCTGCATTTTCTCATTTAATCCTCAAACCTCTTGAAAAGACAGAAATTATCACACAATTTTACAGACGAGGAAACGGAGGCTCAGTGAGTTTTTAAAACTTCCCCATGGCCATGTAGATACTAAATGTTGGAGCCGGGATTTGAACCCAGGATACTGTGACTGCAGGCCCATCCCATTACCCACTTATTTCTCTGCCGCCCCGGCCTCTGTCGCTGTCATCCTGTTCCTGCCGTGGGCTAGGAGCTGGCTCCTGGAAGCGCCAGACGCTAGAGTTGGGGTTTCCAGGGATAAGAAGCCTCCTCCTGCTCCCCTCTCCTCTGCCTGAGGGGCCCGAGGCAGGGGCTTTGTGCCGCCCCTCAGGTGGAGGAGAGTGAGCCTTGGGTTAGGCGTCCATCACAAGAAGAAAAAGGAGCTCCTGGCAGACCCTAGCCCCCATCCTGGAGCAGCATCTGTCCAGCAGAGTGACCTCAGGCCCTTCCCAGAGGTGTCTCTCCTAAAGAGCTCATGGCACAAGTTAAAGTGGAAGGCCAAGAGGAACGAAGGGGACCGGCAGTCCCTGGCCTGGTGGACCCATGCAGGGGGTGCATGCACCTGGGGGACAGGCTCTCAGACCTTAGACCCCAGGTTGGAGGAGCCCAGGAGGTCACAGTCATTGTGAGTCTCCCGCCACAGGCCTGAGGCCACCATCCTTGCCTGCTGTGGATGAGGGTGGTCAAGATCATGGACTCGGGCTGAGTCCTGGCGTGCACGGCATCGCTTTGGGCCTCCTTTCCCTCTCTGCTTATAGGGGATAACCATACCCTAACCTGCTAGGGTTTCCGTGAGGATTGCATTGGGTAACTCAGGGTCCAGCGCATACTTAGGGCTCAATAAATGCTGGCCAGTGTGGCTGTGGCAGTAAGAATCACAACGACAGCTCACTCTCATCGAGTCATTTCTATGAGCAAGGCCCTCTGCTACATGCTTAGCATTTATCAACTCAAACCCCACTTCCAGCTTATGAGTGAAGTACTGTTAATATTCCCCCTTACAAATGAGAAAACTGGGGCGCAGAGAAGTTGAGTAACTGGCCCGAAGCCACTCAGCCAGTGGGTGTGGGTGGCAAGGCCAGGTGAATGGACCCCAGAGCCCACGTTGTAAAACGTTCTGCTACAGTAATAGTGATGGCAAAGGAGAAGGAGGACAGGAGAAGCACTAGTGATCCCAGCAGTGGAAAAGGAACCCCACAGTAAGGAGTGGCGTTGGGTAGCCATGGTCCACACCAAAGCCCCAGTGCTCAGAACCACTCAAGGTCCACGCTGCGCCTGGCACGGCGTTTGGTGCTTCCTGTGTGTTGTTTAATTTGACCAACACGATGGGGCCCAGCGCGCAGAGCCCAGACCCTCTTGCTATCTGCAGTGCTGCCCTGGGGTCTCTTAGCCTCTTTCCAGCTTAGGACTCCCCCCGGGGCTGCAGAGTGAATATCCCACTTGCATGTCTCACGGGCATCTCAGACTTCACCTGGACAAAGTGAGCGACCTTGATTCTTTTTGGGGCTCAATCTTGCTGCTCCCTGCCCCAGTCACCCCAACTTGGTCATTGGCATCCCCACCACCAGCACCCCAGAAAGAGCCCGGGAGTCCGCCTTGACCCTTCATTGTGTCAGAACCCACATCCAATCCATCAGCAAGGCCGGCCGGCTGTGCCACAAAGCCACGCACGCCCAGTCCACGCACGTCCCTCCGTCTCTGCTGCGGCCACCCTTCATCAAGATGCGTCACCTCCAGCCTGGTTGCCCGCATTGGCTGCATCCTAATTGGTCTCCTTGTCGTGCCTCTTGCCCATCTACAATCTCTCTCCTTTCCATCATCCGGAGTGATCTTTTTAAAACATGAAGTTAAACTGAACCATACCTCTGCTTACAATTCTCCCTGGCTGCCTCCTGAACTCAGAGCCAAACCCAAACTTCTCCCCTGCTTCACCCCAGCCCTGCCCTCTCCACCCGCCCCTCACTCTACTCAGGCCACGTGGACTGTTCTCTGTGACTCTAACATCAAGCTCTTCCCCACCTCAGGACCTTTGCACTTGCTGTCCCCCTTCCCCAGGTCTTCACATAACAGGCTCCTTCTTGTCATTCAGGACCGAGGTCAGATGTCACCTTCTCAGAGAGGCCTGTCCTGACTGCTCCATCTAAAGCAACCTTCCTCCTCACGAGCTACTTTATTTCCTTCACAGCTCCTGCCACCCCCTGAAATTTGTTTATTTGGCTTTATCCATTTTCTGCCTCCTGGCTGCCAGAATGCAAACCCCACGAGATCATGGAATTGGGCCTGACTTGCTCGTTGCTGCAATTTTCTGTAGCTAGAAGAATATCTGACACTTACTAGGCAGTTAATAAATTAATGATTGAATTAATGATTGGCTGGCATATAGTAAGTGCTCAGTAGAAAGGTATTGAATAGCTGAGTAAAAGAATGAGCAAGCAATCAGCCCTGTAAGGCTGCCAGTTGTGTCTCATCTTTAAAACTCAGAGAGGTTTAGCAGCACGCTAGCAGCCACACAGCCATGGGCTGGCATAGCGAAGGCTGGACCCAGGCTGCTCTGACTCCAGGCACTGTCTGTGCCCAACACCACTGCTTCTCTTTCACATTCTGCGGGCTCCTCCTCCTGGAGCCAGGAAACTTGGAATGCAACTCGCCACTTGCCATCCAAGCTTTTGCAGACCAAATGCCCGTTTCCCCAGGTCGGTGGCAGCCTGCAGTGTTTGGCTCGAACCTCAGAGGCCACACGCTTCTTGCTCAGGCCAGCTTTCTCTCTACCACCTGCCTCTCAGCCCCCAGCGCATCTGGACTCTACTCCTTCCCCAGGAAGCCTTCTTTGATCCGGGGCCAACGCCCCTCACCAGTCGGAGGCTGGTTGCTGAAATCCACGTGGTTTTCCTTCTTGTGGCTCAAAGAGGTTATCAAAATTCAGCATCTCCCAGGGACCTCTGCCTTTGAAAACGTGCCCAGAGTGACACAAAGTGAAGGGAGGTCACAGGCCCTGTCTCTTCCCTCTGCCAGCTGGACCAAGCCTCGATGGGCCAGGATCCTTGGGATGGGCCTTCTGGGGGTTGACTTCAAACCTGCTCTGCCCCCCGGATCCCCGCGGCTCCCTATTCCCCACCCCAGTCTGTGTCGTGTCTCCAGACGGAGCCCACCTTTTGGCTGGGCACGTGGCATTTGCTGGGTGAAGCAGACACACACAGCTCCCCAAGCTGCTCCCGGGAACTTTGGATCTAAAGAGATCCTGTCACTCAGAGCTGCTGGGCAGGTGTAGTCACCGAGGCCAGTAATTTCCCTTTCGGGCTTGTACGCCTGCACCATCCTGATGGTGAGTCAGCCCCGTCCAGACAGCCGTTCATTCAGCAAATATTTACGGACCACTGCCCTGTGGATGAGGTTTATCCACTCACAGATGCCAGCCCTTGAGGGTTCTGCACAAGAGGAAGAAAGGCCAAAAGGCTTTTAATCCTTCCCGAGTAGGAACCCGTTAGCCCTGGCATGACTGCCGCTCCTGGCACAGCGCGGACGCGTGGCGAGCACACTTTGCTCCTGTTTAGCTTGACTTCCTAAGGAAAGACAGTTTGGAAAATCACTTTCAGGAAATCACTGATGTTATTGAGGATACTTCTCAAGATATTCTTGCAGCCTGTGGCGAAGTAGATTAGAGAAATGGACCTGAAGCCTAGGGGGGTCGGCGAGGGTGGCCCTGGGGGCCCTGAGAGCTGGGGAGCCATTGTGATCCTTCCAGCCTCGGAGCAGAACCACATCTCCACCCGCCAGGCATCAGGGGGTCTCCCAGGCTCGAAGCCTTTCGGAAAGCAAGATTTGACATCCTCAGCTGGCCTCCCCGGTGTGTTCGGAAGGGAGCGTTCTCTCATGTGGCTGAAGTGGAAGAAACTTAAAAGAAGACGAGCAGACAGACTAGACAGGTGGGTCTGGGACTCTTTCTGGAAGGGCCTTGTGCTCCATGCTAAGGAATCTGAACTTGATGAAGAGCCACTGATGAGATTCCAAGCGATGGGTGACTTTGTCAGCTCTGTGCCTCAGAAAGTTCAGTCCTGCAGTGGAGAAGGCACAGGGAGGTAGGTGTGTGAGTGGGGGGCTAGAGCACGGCTGCCCACAGGGGGACCCTGCGGTGAGGCAGGGGAGAGATGAGAGAGTCGGGACTGTCACCTGAAGGTGGTAGAAGCATGGAGCGGATGGGCCGGTGCAGAGGGACACAGCGGCTGATGACAAAAGTGTAAGATATTAGTAGACGCCCCTCCGTGCCTGGCTTGGCTGCTGTGGGTGGAAACGCTCTTCACTGAGCTGGGGAAGGCAGCAAAAAGAGCAGGTTTGGGGAAAACAGAAAGATGAGGTTTGGGGTGCGCCATCCTAAGTAGGGGTTCAGCAGAGGGTCCAATAGCCACATGGCCCGGAGCTAGGACAGGGACAGGGCTGGAGGTAGGGACATGTGATGCCGGGAGAGCAGCATCTCCCCACCCAGCTCCTTCCCACTGAAGGGCCAGCTCCTGCCAGCCCCCCCATGCCTGGACACAATGACACTGGACTCCCCGTCATGATCGGACCTGGCAGAGAAAGACCTTCACAAGGCAGCCGTCGTCACTCATCTCTGGGGTTAACAACAACAACAAAAAGATATTTTAACAGCCAACCCCAGAGTTTCTTTTAGGATGAGAGTTTTCCTTGCTCAGGAAAATATCGCCTTACACCTAAGTAGCTTGGGGGGGAAGGGAGATTATAAGGAGATGGCAAAGCCTAGAGGAAACCAGCCTCTCGTGCCTAAGAAGTTGATGGAAGTTCTGAAATGTGGCCAAGACACAGTCCAAATCAAGGTGGCAGAGGCTGGAGAAAGAAGAGAGGGTGCAATACGCACCCCAGGGGAACATGGGCATGCTGAGACAGAGCCGGGGAGAAGCTTCCAGGGCGGAGGGGCCAGAAGACCTTGAGGCTTGTGATTACTTTCATTTTAAGTCACTGGCATTGCTGAGATGTAAACCCCTTGCGTTGCCACAAACTTCCCACCAAGGCCGCACTACATGCAGACACTTTTGTTAGTGTTTTTGGTTTTTTTGGTGGGGGAGGGGACGTTGTCAAGAAAAATGGGCCAAGTTCTTGACCTAAGTCGGCAGAGCAGAACCAGGGGAAGAGAGACAGGACAGTGAGTTCAAGGTTCACAAGAAGCTAAAGCTGACAAAGATTCCTGAAGGTATTGGGACAGCGGATTTCCACTATATTAGCAAGGCATATCATGTGAGTTGTACTGAACCCAGCAGAGTGATAGCCCTTCTGCATCTGATACTCGGATTACCTTTGTTTTCAGTTTCTATCTTAAACAAAAAGGTATGATATTCATAGTGCTACAAAAAGAACCGTGGTTTATATTTCATACCTTAAATACTCACTTTCATTTATGAATATATCTCATATTCTGTCATCATGTCAAAACTCTCACACCCTCCTTGGAAGATCAGAGTGATAACTGTCACACCCCCAGCGCAGAGGGTGGGAGGGTACAGGCGCCATAAGGCTGGGAAGATACAGCGGCATCAGGCTGTGGTTAGGCCAGGCCCCTGTACGTAGGGGCCAAGGTCTCACCTGATGGGTTTGGTCATTCCCCATGTCAATCTCCTGAAAACAGGCAAGTCCCAGGTTAGAAATGGATCCAGGGAAGACGGGATTTAGGAAGGTAGGAAATGGGATTCTAGTGCCCTGGGGCTCCACCAAGAAGGATCATCATGCCTGGGGCTGACTCTGTTGGCTGAGGAGGGGTAAACAAAGGTGAGGTCATGTAGCAACTCAGCCCGACTGGCTGTGGCTTGCCTATTCGGAAGGCATTTGCAGCTGTGCCTGGACTCAGGGAGAAGGGATGCTATGATCAATTAATTATGTCTGCCATGCGAATGGGAATAAGGGGAATAGGTACGCATGCCAAGTAATTTTCCTCCCTGGAGTCGATAATAAAAAGTATGTGCACATGGTGGGAGCTGCTTATCCCTGGGGCTAGTTTTTTGGTAGTAATTACAGAAAAGCTTCCTCCAGGAGAAAAGTAAAACTGGAACCAAAGGAGGATACTTACACCAATCATTCTCACCTCCTCGACTGTCATATAGGTGTTCTGGAACCACGGAATGCAGAGATGAGAGTTTTAAGAAGGAAAATGTGGTCAGTAGTGCAAAAGGCTGCCAAGAGGTGAAGAAATATAAGGGCCAAGACAATTACTGCCTGATCTGGTGGCAGGATGCAGAGTACTGGGGCAAAGGCCAGCCTACAGCGGAGTAAACGGGAGGTAAAAGGGAGACAGAGGGTGGATGGGCTTTGTGGCGGCGTCGGAAATCCTACCTTGCAAAGCAGTAGTTTTTCAAAGGTGGTTAAAAATTATCTACATGCATTATCATCTCAATTTATGTACTTTTTGTACTATATGCATATGTGCAATATGTGTTAGAAGATAAAAAGGAAATACATAAAATTTATGATTAAAATGGGCAAATTTTGTTTCTTCTTTATTCTTTTCTGTATTTTCTAAGCTTTTAAAAGTGATCGTGCATTTATTTTTTATTTTTTTGAGACAGAGTCTCGCTCTGCCACCCTGGGTAGAGTGCAGTGGTATCATCATAGCTCACTGCAACCTCAAACTCCTGGGCTCAGACAATCCTCCTGCCTCAGCCTCCCTAGTAGCTGGAACTACAGGCGCAAACCACAGTGCTTGGCTAATTTTTCCATTTTTAGTAGAGATGGGGTCTTGCTCTTGCTCAGGCTGGTCTCAAATTCCTGAGCTCAAGAGCTCCCCCGACCTCGGCCCTCCAGAGTCCTAGGATTACAGGCGTGAGCCACCGTGCCCAGCCTGTTTTTATTATCAGATAGCCACTGAAAACTATTTTAGAAATGCACATGACTGTTATGAGTGGCGGGGGCAGGGGCAATAAGGAAAAGACAGGTGACCAATGAGCAGCATGATCAATGCCGTGGTTTGCCTGGGACTGAGGGGGTTTCTAGGATGTGGGACTTCAGGACTAAAAATGGGAAAGTCTTGGGCAAAGAGGGATAACTTGTTCACTGAAGGTAGGAGGCCGAGGCAGACATAGCATTGAAGAGAGGTTTTTTTAGGGGAGTGTGGTTGGGCTAAAGTGGTTTCGAGTGTATTTGGAGGCTGAGAGGAAGGCACTATTAAACAGGGAGAGAGGCTGGATACATAAGAAAGAGAAAGGAACAATTGCTAAGATGAGGTCAGTGGAAGCTGTTGGAGGAGCGATCTGCACGCAAGAGGAGGGGTGGTCTGTAGGGGAAGAGAAAGGATGTTTCATCTGAGACAGCGGGGCAGCGGTGAGGGCAGACTGGCTAAAAATAAGTTTGTCGATGCAGGGGAAGGGAACGGAGTGCACACATGAAGGCTAGCAGGTCAGGTGAGGTTCAAAAGCCCCTAGAAAACCTGGGGGCCCTGTGGACGCTCGGTGCTCCCCAGACTTGGGCTCCCCATGGTAGGTCCCCATGCCCTGCTGGGGTGCAGCTTCTGCCCTTGAGACTGGATCCTACCGGAAGCTCCGGCCTCCCCTCCCAGCCAAGGCCCACTCCCTCAGACCCCTCTCTAGCCACCTACCTCTGCAGGAGGGCAGGGGGAAGTCCCACGTGGCACTGTTCTCAGAGCCAGCGTGGCAGGTGAGCACGGCATGGCCCTCCAGGAAGAAGCCGGGGTTGCAGCTGTAGCGGACCTTGTCGCCAAGGTTGAAGGTCGAGCCCTGCTGGACGCCATTGGTCAGCCTCCCTGGGTTCCCACACGTGTGACTGGGGAGAACTACAAAGAAAGGGAGACATTTAGCCCGCAAGCCCTGACACCCGCTTCTTAGCCACACACACCTCCCTGGGCCACTTGGCCTCCCTGGCACTCATTTCTTCTTCTGGGCACCTGGATGGCCACTGCTGATCTGCTCACCTCTCACAACTGCCGATTCTCAGAGTTTGGGTTACTCAGAAGAGGTCACATGCTAAGGAGGATCCACACATGAGCTCTGTAATTGGACAGCCAGGTTTCTTGCTTTTTCTAATGTGCAGCCCTGGGTGTGAATTATGTCTGTCCCGATCACTAGAGATGCAACCCCGGGGAAGTCACTTTAATCTCCTGGGCATGGTTGATCTGATTTCAGACTCCTCTCCTTCTCACCAAACACCATGGAAGGGACACAGACCATGGCATAGAGTAGGTGCTCGTTAAATCCAGTGTCCTTTCTTTCATGTGTGGTCTGTCCTGGAAGCTAGAGGGGTATGTTGGCCCAGTGGGTGCAGGGGAATTGAAGGGGTTGGTTGATGCTGGAATAGGCAGTGAGGTGGGAAGACAAGAACCATAGTTCTCATCAGACTGACTCATGTAAAGGGGAAAATTGGGAGCTGGGGAGTGCAATGCAGTGTGGGACTGGAGCCAAAGCAGTCGGGGCCAGCTGCGAGTATACCCCCATTATCCAGAAGAAATGGTCTTAGTAAGGGCAGAATAGCATCATGACCCAGCAATCAGTACGGAGGGAGGACAGACAGCTCCTCTGTGCTTGTAAGTTACCTGTCCCACCTGACCCAGCTCCCCCTGCCCTCTGCCTTTCTCCCAAGTAGCAGCTGCCTATTCCCTGAAGGTCCACAACTCCCACCATTCCAAGACGTCCCCATAGGGTGAGGACAAGGGGTTTTGGCCACGCCTAGACCACTGTCCAAACCTCTCCATTAACCCACCTGGCTTTGATTTATCAGAATGTGAGAGGCCACACAGCAGGGTGGTGGATAGTACAGACTTGTGGAGCCACCGTGCTTGGGTTCACTTCCCAGCCTGACAGCTCACCACCTGTGGGACCTTGAGTGAGTCTTTTAACCACTCTGCACCTCAGTTTTCTCGTTTGTAAGATAGGGATCACAACAATACCTTTCTCATGCCAATTTAATTGTTGTGAGAATTATTAATAAATGAGTTCAGGCATGCAAAGTGCCTAGGACAGGGCCTGGTGCACAGTGAGTACAACACAAGTGAATCTAAGTTCCTAGGCCAGTGGCAGATGTGCACGAGTAAAGGCAGACTAAGGGTTATGATGGGATAGGGACCAGGCAGGGGGTCAAACCCAGTCGGTGTGGAGTGGGGATGGGGATGGGAAGTCAGAGATGACTTCCTGGAGGAGCTAATGTCTATGCAGAACCCCGAGACATTGGTAAAAATTAGCTAGGCCAAAAAAGAGCAAACAGTATGTGCAAAGGCCCTGAGGCCAGAGATAACTTAGGAGCTCAGGGAGCCGGAAGTGAAAGGGTGGGGTGGCAATGATGAGGAAGTGGAGATGGGTGGGCCTGGACTCTAAAGGGGTCCCCAAGCCCTTGCATTATCCTCTTTATAGCCACATTGTTGATGGCACCAGCCTCCCAGGACCCTCCCTACCAGCCCTGATGATCTCAGAACCCTCCAAAGGAAGGCCTTCCCACTCCCTTCTCCTCCCCTTCTGAGAGAAAACAGCTCAGTTTGGAGGGAACTGGTAGACTTTGGAGCCAGCCAGATCTGGGTTTGAAACCAGGTGCTCTCACCGTCTTATTCTGTGTGACTTTGCCTCATGTGAAGTCTTCGAGCCTTAGTTTCCTCAACTGAGAAAGGAATGAGGCCAAGAACATCTAGTGGCTGAGGGGGTTACCAGTATACATGCTGCATGGCTGGCCCTGTGCAGCACACAGTAGGTGCTCTCAAGTTGGCAGATGTTCTCATTCCACTGGGCAGCAGGGCCATGAGGGCACAAGCCTGCTCTGGCTCAGAGGTGTATCCTGGGAGACTAACACGGTGCCTGGCACTTGGAGGAACATATTTATATGTTCATTAATCAGCTGTTTGGGGCGTTATTCATTCACGTATTAATTCTTTCATGCAACAAAGATTCATTGCAGGCCTACTGTGCTTGGTGCTGGGAATACAGCAGTGGTCTCAGCCCTCAGAGGCTTATATTTTTGTGAAATAATTAATCTTAAAGAATGAAGAGCTCTTCCTCACCCATTCTCTACCCCTGAAAAGTAAGATGACCTGGATGAAAAGATTAACCTCCATCGCCCTGTCCGTTGGCCCAGCTTAGCATTTCCCATGATCCCACACTGCTGGCCTACTTAGCAGCTCCCATGATCCCTGCTGCTGGCTTACTTGGTATTTCCCATGATCCTGTGCTGCTAGCTTACACAGCATTTCTCATGATTGATTCCCTGCTGCTGGTTTACTTGGCACTTCCCAGGATCCTCTGCTGCTGGCTCCCTTGGAGCTTCCCATGATCCCCTGCTGCTGGCTTAGTGCGGAGGCAGCGACTGTGATGTGTGCATGTTTGCGAGTGTTGGGGGTGGGAGGGGCAGGGCAGGTAAACATTTGGAGAAGAAAGCAAGCTAAGGTGAGGGGAGGGAGCCAACCAGGGGAAATGAGCTGAGAACTGGTGTAGAACTAACGTTTCATTTTCTGCAACGAGATGCAAAGACCCAATTTAATTAAATTACTAATGTCAAATTTTTAATGAACCTGCTTCTGCTTTGGGCTTTCTTCCTTCGAAATTAATGACTGGAACGTCACTATAAATAAAAGTCGATTCTTCTTAAAAAGTCTCTCTCAAACATTCACTGCTCCTTACTTAATGAACTGTTCATAATCAGACCACTCAGACCTGGCGCCTCCACTGGGAGCCGGGTTTAATGAATGGGGGCTCATTTCCAGCCCTACCTTGTTTTTCATCCCAAGCTCCGCTCCTGTGAATGGAGGCCACACATGAATGGAGAGAGGATAGACTTTGGGCTCAGAGAGGCCTGGGTTCAAATCCCAGCCTGACCACCTCCGCCTGAGTGATCTTGAGCTGTAAACTTTACCTCTCTGGGCTTTGATTCTTCCTCTGAAAATGGGGATACTTTTTCTTCTCATGAGGCTGTTTTAGTTTTCTAGGACTGCTGTACCACAAACTAGGTGGCTAAAAAATCCAGAAACTTATTTTTTCACAGTTATGGAGGCTAGAAGTTCAAAATGGAGATGTCGGCAGAGCCGTGATTCCTCTGAAACCTGTAAGGGAATCCTTCCTTTTCTCTTTCTAGATTTTGGTGGCTTTCTGGCAATCTTGTAGGTTCCTTGGCATGTAGATGAATCACTCCAATCCCCCATCTTCACATAGTGTTCTCCCACTGTGTCTCCATGTCCAAATTCCCCCTTCTTACAAGGACACCAGTCCTACTGGGTAGAGCGTAACTTCATGATCTCATCCTAACTTGATCATCTGCAAAGACTGTTTCCAAATGAGGTCACATTCACAAGTACTGGGGGTTAGGTCTTCCACACATCTTTTTAGAAGAAACAATTCAACCCACAACAGGGCTATTGTATAGATTAAAATTTATAACACCTTCCTCCGAGTGCCTGGTATGTTTCAGGTCCTGGACTAAAAGGTTATTTTACTTAATCCTCAAAACAATCCTGTGGGTTATGCATTATCCTCATTTCACAGGTGAAAAAACTAAGCAGAGAGCTTAATTAACTTGCTTGGCCAGGGCCACACAGCTAAAAAATGATAATCTGGGTCTTTCTGGCTCTATCATTCAGCACTGTTAACTGGAATCGTTGTACTACTCTGACAGAGGCAAAGCACCCTAGCACATAGTGGGTATTTTATTAAGAGTATTAAGAGTCCCCTTCTCCCTTTATCATTTTAGGCATTGCCACAACATGAAGGGAGACTGTCTGACTGTCCAGATTTAAAAGTCTGATTTTTTTTCCAGTCTGATTTGCCAATCCGTACTTTTTAATAATGTCAAGGGCAGCATTTAAAGTGCGGTCTTTTGTTATGTGTCTAATGTGCAACTTGCTGGACAGACATAGGAGATGGGAGATAAGCCACAAAGTGAAGCCTTTCTAAGGCACAATGTTCTTTGATTTTTTTTACTTTGCTCGTGCGTTTTTCAGCACAGACACTATTATAACCGTTCATGCCTTCCCATCTATAAAGCTCTCCTTTGATTGCTTACAAAATGAAGAGTGAGATATTTACATCCAACGCAGCCCAGAACAATATTATTAGAGCTGTGCCTGACATCGAACAATTCCATTGTAGATTATCTGTGGGGAATTTTGTCCCTTCTACAAAGCCCAGCTCTTGCCAATCAACACAATATTCTCAGCGATTGTATGACAATGAATCTCCACTGTGGTTGAAGTGTAGCAAAAGCTACATCAGGCCTTCTTTTATTTTTAATTTGAGACTTTGGTTCCCATATTATAACGAAGAGTCATTTATGCTATCTGGACAAGCACCCTCCATATGTTTTGATTTCTTATCTTCCATCAAGTAACTTGTTTCATCTCCATGGCCACGCGGTTGATACAAAGTGGCAGAATAGCTGGGAAGAAGGATTCAGGGAGGAGGATTTCGCCTTCCCACAACGCTCAGCAGGGAAAGAAGAGAAAGTGCTGTGTGTGTCTGTGTGTGTCTGTGTGTGTGTACGTGCCTATGTGTGTATGTGCCTATGTGTGTGATCTGGGGGTAGTGGGCAGTGTCAAAGGAGGGGTAATGAAAACCAGGATCTTTTGAGTGCTGGATCTCCACCAGGCTCTTCTGCACCACGCAGTATCTTCCTTAACCTTTACAGCTCCATTATGTTTAGCTGTTTGTCCTTTTAAATGTAACTCACTGCACATTTACTCTGTGCTGTCCTCCAGGTCAAGTACTTTGCGTATATTTCCATCCCCAAAGGGTTGTCTATACTTGCTTTCTCCATTTCCTCTCCACCCATCTGATATACATTTATATTATATATTTGATATGTATCATTATATTATATATTTTATATGGTATATCATATATTAAAGAAAATTCATAAATATCATATATTACATAGTATATATATTTTATGTGTGATACATCCACTTGTCTATTGTTTGTTTCTCTTTGCTACCTTGTAAGTTCCATGAGGATGGGCATCTTTTGGGTCTCTTTTTGTTCACTGCTATCTATGTCTTGGTTCTCAGAACAGTGCCTGGTATATAATAATACCTTGATAAAAGTTTATTGAATGACTTAATGATCTTATTTAATCTTCTCAACAACCTATTAAGAGGGGTGCTATTATCCCTGGTGGAGATAAGCATGGTTGCCCCAAGGCTGGGGCATTTACCCAAGGCCACTCAGCTCGCGGCGGGGGCAGAACTGGGCTTCCACACCAGCGCCCGGCGGCTGAGCCCATGTCCTGTCTGCCAGCACTAAGCCATCCTTGCGCTGACCATTCCACACGAAGTTCATGGTGACTAGAGTACCCTGAAGCGTCCTCACAAGGGACTCACACTCATTCTCCTCGGGGGGAGGATTTGGGCCACAACCAGGCAAGTTGACCTCTAGCTCGGTCCTGTACATTTCCTTCTACTTGTCAATCACACAAAGGCGTCAGCTCTCTGCCACGAGCTTGTTCTCTTGGCGCGTGTTTGTGATTTTGGAACCTTCAGCACCAGAGTCACGTGGAAAGTTTCGTAAAGATGCTGGACCCTGTCCCCAAACGTACTGACTCAGAGTAGCAGAGGAAGAGCCCGGGCCACTCCAGAAGACGGCAAAGCTGAGACTGAGAACGACTCACGGGAACCTTCTCAAGGCAGTTCTTCCACTAGCCCAGCCGGTGTAGCTCCCTGAGCTCTAACTGCTCGGTCTCCACAGCCTGTCTTGTTGTAGGGCTTCCTGGAATTCCCTGTCCTCCATAGATCACGCCAGCCCTGTCCTTCCTTCTCCTTTGAAGACCCTTGTCATCTCTCCCCTGGGCTTCTGCACCCAACTCCAATCTCCTCTACTGGCCTGGCCCCCTCCAAGGCATTGTCCCCACTGATGTTGGAGTGAGCCTTTTAGGCTTATCATGGCTCTGCCTCACAGACCTTGCTGAGTGCCCACGTGCCCAAAGTGGGTTCCCTACCACCAAGGCACACGGGCAAAGGCAGACTTTCTGGCCTTTTGAGCGATTCATGCAAGAGTTTGAAAGATTCATAAAAGATAAAGAAAAGGAAAATAGAAATAGAAATAACAAGAAAGACTTGGGACTCTCCATTGCTGTCAGGCTAAATCAAATCTTAGGCTCAGGCAGCCTCACCCTTCCATGAGCCGAGCCCCACTGACGTTTTTTGCCTTCCCTCCTTCTCCTCCATCGGGTCCCCAGCACCACTGCTATTCTAAACCACGGGTTCGCCAAGTACACCTACTTTTCTTTCAAATTTTCCGTCTGGCAAACTCCATTAAGGTCACCTCCTCTGTGAAGCCCTCCTTGATACTGATACTCTTGGTGTTGTGTGTAAACTATAAGATCCCACAAGAACACATCTCGATAGAGTGTAAGTAATGTCCTAATGTCATGACTAGAGGTGACTGGGGAGGGACTGGGAGGGACAGGTGGTTGGCACCTGAGGATTGAGACCCAAATCGAATTTCCTTTCTCTTACAATTTGGCCCTGAGGACAGGTGGGCATTGCACTGGCTTCAGGTGGGCAAGGGCTTGTATATTTTCAGCTCCCACTCTCTCCATTAACATAGGATTTATTTTTTGTCTCCATAGCTAGTTTTTGGGTTAGTATTATGAACCTCATTTTACCAAAGAGAGTTGAATTTAGAAAGGTGAAGAGTTACACAGCTAGTGATAATAATGATAATAATAGTCACCTTGTGGGTGTTTCATACGAGCCAGGCCCTCTGCTCAGCACTCCTGCACTTCCCTATCTCATTCCATCTGGACAAAGGTGCTACGACTTTTTACAGGAGGAGAAACTGAGGAACAGCTGGACTAACTCTGACTCAGGGCCACATTGCAGGTTAGGAATCCAAGCTGGGATTGAATCCCAAGCCACTTGACCTCAGGGCCTGTGCGCTTTACCAGGTTGTGACCTAGATCTCCCAGGATTCAAGGCTGTGTTTGGGCCAGGTGCAGTGGCTCACACCTATAATCTCAGCATTTGGGGAGGTTGAGGTGGGAGGATCATTTGAGGCCAGGAGTTCGAGACCAGCCTAGGCAACATAGCGGGACACCATCTCTATAAAAAATAAAAAAATTAGCTGGGCTGGTGGCGCACACCTATAGTCTCAGCTACTCAGGAGGACTGCTTGAGCCCAGGAGTTTGAGGTTACAGTGAGCTATGACTATACCTCTGCACTCCAGCCTGGGAGACTGAGTAAGACCGTATGTCTTATGAGGAAAAAAAAAAAAGGCCCGTGTTTGTTTCACTGCTTCCCAACCATCCCCAGCATGGAGCCAGTACTCTGGGTACCTTCAGAGATCCCCTCCCTGCCAGGCCTAGAACATGCCTGACCCACACCCAGTCAGATCTCTCCTTGGCCCCTTTCCCCCAACCCAGACTAGCTGGGACTGCAAAGACATCTATCATCCCACCAGCAGGGCCACAGAGGGTGTCAGAGCAGAATTCTCCTTGACGCTTCCTAACCACAGAGCCCCACAGCTTCCTCTCTTTAGCCTGTGACTCTTCGGGAGCAACACCACAAGGAAACATCACAGGCCCCAGAGTAGAGTTGCCAAATAAAATACAGGATGCCCAGTTAAATTAGAATTTCAGAGAAACACAAATACTTTTTTTTAGTATAAGTATATCCCTTGGACTATTTGGGACATACTTATACTAAAAAATTATCTGTAATTTGAAATTCAAATTTAAGCGGTCTTCTTGCATTTTAATTTGCCAATTTGGGCAACCCTGACCCAGAGGGAAGAGGTGTCTCCTCTGCATCAAAGACTTTAACCTCTTAAAAAACTGGAGCCATTTATCTGGGGAAACGGAGAAGAGGAAAAGGGGAAGGGCTAGTCCCCACCTCTAAGGAAGGCTCCCGGGTGGGCCACGCTGACTCCTTATTCCTGCAGTTGCTCTCTAAGGGAGGCTCAGTTTTTCCAAACCAATACCATGTGTCGCTCCCTTTTCAGGAGACTACAGCCCGTCTTAGCCCCCCAGAGGAAGAGATTCAGGCTGGGGCAGGTCCTTCAGGATTCGGCCTCTGTTACCTCCCCCAGCCCTGCCCCACTCAGCGCGCCCTGCCCGCCCACGCCCCAGCGCAGGAATTACCAAACCTGTCTAGACATAAGAACACATGGAGAATCAGCAGTACCCTATGGGGAAACATTGCAAACTACTGCTAATGTTAAGCTTCGAATAGCTAAATATGCGGCTGGGGTCTAAATTTGATTAATTGCAGAATGGAGCCCGGACATGTTATCCAAAGTGTGTTCCACACAAGACTGGCTGAGAAATAAACCCCATGAGAAATCATTCTGTGGGCCAGGTGATTTTGGAAAAGACTGCAGAAAAAAATCTCTCCTTTTGCAGAAATCAATGCTCATGAGTTTATCTGAGAGTTTCTGTAGGATAAGAAACCTTGCTTAACCTTGTTGAATCCAGAATTTCCAAAAATTGGACTATAGAATCACTCCCTTGACTTTTTAATTTTTCTTTCAGTAACACCTATTAACCTCTGAACTGTTCTGTGAAATGAAACTGAAATGTACTCTTTTTCTTTTCTTCTTCTTTTTTTTCCTCACAAACGTGAACTCCCTTTGGCACATGCAAACCTACGGTTTTCTGGGGGCGAGAATGGCCTGAGGTTTTCCAGGACCCATTAGTCAGTAACTTCTGGTGACAAGATCAATTCTTACCAAACAGGTAAACTTGTCAATTCCAGTTGAATGCAACATGCTACCGAAGGACAACAACAAGATGTGTTCTTTCTTTGCATTTGACAGATATTATACCAGGGTGTGTTTTCTGTTTGGCTGGGGCAGAATGACCCTCAGGCCTGGAGGTTTGTGGCCAGGGCCAGCCATGTTTGGCCCTCACCCCTGCCCACGTACAGACACCATGTCACCTGCTATGGTCTTAGCCCTGAACCAATCCTGGCAAAGCAGCTCAAAGAGGAGGAGGCTGAGCCTGGCCAGAGGGTCCTGTCTAAAGGCTGGGACTTGTAACTATGGGTGAGTCTGCCCATGTGGGAGGTCACTCTATCCCTCACCAGGGCTGTCCCCCTGGGCTGCATCATTGGCCTAGCTTTCTCCTTAACCTTCCCCAGGTGGGAGCCCTGCTGCAGACCTGGCTCTGCAGCCCTTCCCCAAGGCTGGGGCTCAGTCCCTCATACCCTGCTGGCCATGGGGGAAGTGCTGCCTGGGGTCCCAGCACCACCTGGGATGCCCACAGTGACACCCAACCCCGCCTTCAGCCCCTGGGCCAGCAGAGCCCCAGAGCTCCTGTTTCCTCCACCGACCTCCCCGCCCAGGGCCCTGAAGGCCAGCGTCCCTTGCAGCCATCTCTCTTCTCAGTGCAAGGGACAGTGGAACTTGCATCCCACCAGAAGCAGCACAACGCTCCAAAGGCTCCAGACCTCTTGGCCTCTTTCCATTCAAGAAGAGCTACACAGAGGGGCCCAAAGAGGAACTGAGAAGCCAGGCTTCTGACCACCGTCACCCACCTGCTTCTTGTTCCTTCTGCAAAGGATGGAGGGTGCATCTGAGTCCCCACAGGGTGTCCTTTGAGTCCCACATTCCTCACTGTCTTCTTCAGCATCGGCGCCTTTGCTCACCCACCACTCGTCTAGACTAACTTCGCACTAGTCCTGTCTCATTTATTAACAGTCTCATAACACCACTGAGGTGGGCACTGTGCCCATTTTACAAGTGGGGAAACTGAGGCTCAGAGAGGGTGAGTAATTCATTCACTTTCATACAACCAGGAACTGGGGGAACTGGGATGTCCACCTAGTCGGCCTGTCTCTCACACCTTCTTTCTTATTCATTGCAGTGAAGCAGAGGAAGGGTGGTAAGTCACAGGACTGTCTTGCTGGCTGGGAAGTCACTTTGAGGCGCCATTTCCCACAGGTTCCCTCCACTGGGCCAGTGATGGAGCTTGGTGAACCTTTTGTAGGTTGAGAATCAGGAACAGTAGGGAAGGAAGGGCCCTGCCTTTTGCTTTTCCACTCATTTTCACTCATCTCTGGAGCCTGATACTTCTCCAAAGGCTTTTTGGAGGACCCCATGCAGGGGGAGACCGTCTGTTTGGGTCCTCTGAGGTCACAGAGGCAGGAAGTGGAACAGGCTCTGCTATGTAACAGACACGGGTTAGCAGAGTGGACTTTGGAGACACACTCTGGAGGTGGACTCTGGGCCCACGTTCAAGTCCCAACTCTGTTACTTAAATAGCAAGTTCCTCCACCTCCCTGCATCTCCGCTTCCTCGAGATACAATGGGAGTAGGAACTGTACCCAACTTAGAGCACTGTCGAGAGGATTAAGTAAGATAAAACAGGTGAAGTGCTTATCTCACTCAGTGTCTGGCATGCAGTAAGTGCTCAGTTAATTTGGGATGTGATTACATTTAAGTCCCTGGAGTTCCCTGGAAGTATGGGACAGGCCGGGGCTGAAATAGAGAGAAGCTGGGAACTGGAGCTGGGGAGGGCAGAAGGGTCCCCAGAGCTGGAACACGGGAAGCCATCCCTGGCTCATCCAGGAAGGTGGCATCACCTGGACCCACACCACCCTCGTCCAGCCAGGCAGCGGCCTGCTGCTTGGAGTCTGAGAGGCCTCCCTTTGATCCTGATAAGCATAATTCACGAATGATCCTACCCAGCCCCAAACTGACGACGGAGTTGCCAGAGGTGACCCCCACCCATCGGCGGGCCTGGGTCCATCTCTGCTCCTTTCCTTGGCTGCCCTGTGCTGTTCCTGCGGCCCAGCCAGTGGCTCACAGCTTCAGGGATGATGGGGAGGGGTGACATGGAGAAATCTCCCGGAGGAGAAGTTCAGCGTGGTCTTGGCAGAGAAGGGAGGCCGTGCCCGGTCGAGGAGTGGCACACACCCAAGAGCACAGAAGCCCCCACTGCATGTCGTCCAGGCTCTCGGCCCTAGAGCTATCTATTCCTAACTTCCTGCCTGCAGCCAGAGTCCCAGCCCAGACCTCCCTGGTGGCTCCAGACCCCAGGTCCTGCTACCCTCGGGCTTCTCCATGTGGAGTCTTAGAGATGCCCCAACTCCACATGGCCCAAACCAAACTCCTGCCCTTGCCCCAAACCTGCCTCTCCTCACGGGCTCCTTGTGCCTGGGACTGGCCCATCACCCCTCCAGCCATCCAAGCCCAAACCTCATCCGATCTCACCCCAGTCCCCTGAGTCGACTTCCTTCCACCTCTCGAGTCTGCCCCCATCGCAGTGCTCAGGGCCCAGGGCCGGCCCCATCCTGTCTCCCTTGCTCCTCTTGGACTTGGAGATGGTCTGTTTGCCGTTCTGCGCTCAGATTCACCCTGATCCAACCCACTCCCTAAACAACCGGTAGGATCATGGCTCTTCCCTCTTACTGCGCTCTGAGGGCTCCTCATCACTTACAGGGCAAGATCGAGCTCCCTGGAATGTCCCTCGAGGTCCTTCGTGAGCTGGTCCCACCCATGTCTCCAACTGTGCCCCTCACTGTCTCCCCCCACACCCAATGTTCCAGCAACACTGTATCCTTCTATGTCCCCCAGCACAGAGTGTGCGTGTGTGTGTGTGTACACAGGGCATGTGTCCCTATACCCATGCTGGTGTCCTGGTGTTACACATGAGTGTGTCCATATGTATATGTGTAACTTGTATAAGCATGTGGTGTGCGGGTGTGCGCGGGGAGATGGCACATGGGTATTTATGTGGGAGAGCCTGTCCAGGGAGACCAAGGCAGACAGAATTGAGAAGCCAGTGCTTGGCACAGTTGGGCAAAGCTTGATGTTTACAGCAAAGGCCTGGCTGCTAACAGCCCCAGGGGATCAGGGCCCAAGAGTACAGTGCTACCTCACCCCTCCCCGAGTGACATCAAGGAAGCTGCACTCCCCCAGACCTGGCTTGCAGCTGCCCTGGGACACAGGGCATATGCGTGGAGATGGAGCCTTGCACCAGGACCCTGGGCATCTTGTCTCCTTCCCAGGGAAGGACAGGGATGAGAGATCCCAGACAGTCTGTATTGCCCTTGTCTACAAAGAGCCACTGTGGACCTGAGCACTCATCTATAAAGAGGATAATGATATAACTACCTCTTAGGGTAGCTGTGTGGATCAAGTCACATAATCCATGCAAAGCACCCAGCACAGTACGATGCCCGGCACAGACCTAGGGCTGGTATTACCTCCTTCCACCCCTCCCCTTAGCTGTGAAGTAGGCACAGTGCCATTATGATCTCGTTTCTGCAGATGAGGAAACTAAGACCATGGATGTGAACTAACATGCCCCGATTGTACATACAGCACACTTGACTGCCTTCCATAGCTGATCGCTGCAGGGTTGCTATGGAAACCGCAGGGCCCAGGGTGAGATCTGGAGAGGCCAGGTGAGGCGTGAGAAGGTGGTAGTTTTGGGGGGACACTGACTTAAGCCTGGCCGCCCAAATACCCACGACCATACACAGCCATGAAAGCCTGGGGTCAAGGGGGAGGAGTTACGCACAGCAGCACTATTCACAGTGGCCAGAGGTGGAAGCAACCCCAGTGCCCATCGGATGAACGGATAAACAAAATGTGGTATGTCCATACAACGGAGTCTTATCCAGCCTTAAATAGGAAGGAAATTCTGACACATGCTACAGCAGGGATGAACCTGGAAAAATGACGCTGAGTGAAATAGACCAGCCACAAGAAGACAATACTGCAGGATTCCACACATAGGAGGTGCCGAGAGGAGTCAGAGTCATAGAGACAGACGGTAGAAGAGAGGTTCCGGGGCTGGGGGAGGGGGCAGTGGGAGCTCGTGGGGACCACAGGGGACAGAGCTCCAGTTTGGGAGGGTGAATAAGTTCCGGAGATGGGTGGCAGAAGGATTGTATGACAACGCGAATGTACTTAATGCCGCTGAGCGGTGCACGTAAATGGTTAAGACGGTAAACTGTGCTACGTGTGTTTTACCACGATGAAAAAGATTAATTTTTAAGAGAGGAGAAGGAGGAGGCAAAGGTGCCGGTTCACCACCCTTGGCCCCGTCCCACTCGCCCCAAGGAGGAAGAGAGGGGTCCCCAGTGGGAACTCGCGGCTGAGCCACACGGCCCAGGTCCCCATCCCCCTCCCTGCTGCCTCATTTCCAATTCCAGAATTGTTTATCATCAAAGAGCTGCCGGAGATGGAATGTGAACTGGGAGCTCAGCTTGATTTTGTTTTATCTTATTTTCCCCCACGAGGCGCCGCCTGAGCGGGGTGGGGTGGCAGTGTGCCGGGCTTTGTTGTGACTTGTCAGCTTCCACGCGGGAGGCTGAGTGTGGAGCGTCCTGAGGCCTGTGCAGAGGATGCTCATTCCAGGAAATAATTACTCAGTGTCCCTTCAAGTTGGCCCAAAAAATAGAACACCGAGGAGGGAGCGCCGTTATACCTTCTTAATTAGTCTCCTCATTTAACCTGGGCCATTACTAGAAAGGCACCGAGGCTCTGGAGACGGGCAGACCGTGCTTCGAATTTTCACTCTGCTTACCTGAGGGAGGCCTTGCTCAAGTCTCTTAATGTCACTTAGCCACAGTCTTCTCATCTGCAGAATGGGGATAATGAAAGTACCTCCACGGCAGGGTTACAGTGAGGCTTGAGAAAATGGTATGTGTGAAGGGCTTGGCGCCCACGCGCCAATGTCTGGGAGCTGACATTCGTGTCGTCGTTGTCTTCGTCATCGTCATCATCACTTCTGAAGGGCTACTTTGTAAATGTTGACTAGACAAGGTAAAGTGCTGGGATTTGGTCTCCTTTCTATCTACTCTATTGAAACATCCCACCTGCAGTGCCAGACGGTGACACGGGGGGTTGGTGTCCTCCTTTGGGGCCCACACCAGGGAGAGGTGGGAGCGGCTCCCCACCTGAGGCTGGTGCCCTGGGGGAGCACAAGTCCAGGCTGGGGCTCCGTGTTCCCGGGAGCCGGATGGTGTAGCAGTTAAACACACCAGATCTGAGCCCAGATCTCGCTTGGCCTCTTACCAGCTGTGAGATCCTGGCCCTGATTTTTTTTTTAATTATGGTAAAATGCACATAACATAAAATGAAGCATTTTAAGCAGTTTTAAGTGTACAGGGCAGCGGCATTAAGAACATTCATGCTGCTGTGCAACCATCACCACCACCCGTCCACAGAACAGTTTTCATCTTGCAAAACCGAAACTCTGCACCCGCTGCGGAATAACATCCCATTCCCCCTCCCCCAGCCCCTGGCAGCCACCGTTCTACTTCCTGTCACTGTGAATCTGACTAGTCTAAGTATTTCATATAAGTGCAATCGTGTAGCCTTTGTCCTTTGCGACTGGCTTCTTCCACTTAGCATAATGTCCTTGGGGGCCGTCCACGCTGCAGCCTGGTTCAGGCCATTGTGGGCCTGCTTTTAAGTTCTGCAATGCAGGGGACAGTACGCCTTACAGTTGCTGTGAGGATGGAATCTCTATCTACCCTGATGCTCACACCAAAAGCCCGGGAATATTCCAGAACCCTCTCTTTTCTCCACCCCCACCTCCAAACCATCGCCAGCCCTGCCGACCAGACCTGAGTCTGAGCACTTCTCTCTCTGGCTCCTGTGCTACCTCCCTGGCCCGAGCCCCAGTCTTCTTCATCCGGGGTCAGCAAAGGCCTGCTGCCTGGACTCTCTGACTCCTCTGTGGCTCACACAGCCGTTCCTCACACAGCAGCCAGAGTGCCCTCTTAAAACAGTCAGAGCACATCTCTCCCCTGCTCAGCATCCTCCGAAGGCTTCTCATCCCCCTTCAAATTAAACCCACCTTCCTTCCCGGGATCTGCAGAGTCTCCTTGGCCAGCCACTGCTGGTGCCCTCGCTACCTTTCTCACCACGTTCCGGACCCCGCAACCCTTCTTTCTGTTCCCCTGGCTAGCCAAGCCAGCTCCTACCTCAGGGCCTTTGCACGTGCAGTGCCTTCTCCCTGGCACAGCTTAACTACCACCTCCTTTGAGAGGCCTCCCCTTACCACACAAATCGAAGAATATTGCAGGTGCTCTCTCCAAGGATGTTCTATTTTAATTTTGTGCATGGCACTTACCACAATTAGCTAATTTTGCCCCTATTGTTTATGGTCTATCTCCCCACACTAGAACGTAAGCTTCCTATGAGCAGGGTCCCTGTCTGGCCCATTCATCAGAACAGACCCAGAACCTGGCCCGGAGTCATCACTCAGTAAATATTTGTTGAATGAACTGACAAACGAGCAGTCAGACATAACGTATACAAAGCACTTTGCACAGGGCCTGGCAGGAAGTCACACTAGATGGCAGTCATTATGGTCATCGTTGTCATCAGAATTATTACCCTGGATCTCCTGCAGCATTGAGCGGCAAGGGCAGCCCTGCTTTACGATTGAGATGAGATCAATAAGTGTCTGGGACTTTCTGTGTCATGACGGGAGCTGGGACTCGTCTAAGGGTGAGTGAGCAGGTTTGGCACCTTACAGGTCTGTGCGTCCAGGCTTTAGGAATTCTACACGGTCCCGCCCCACTCCCTGGTGAGGCAAAGACACCGAGATTGATATAAGGCCCAGGAAGGGTGGACAGGGCTGGGGCCAGGAACACAGGCCAGGGGGAGGAGACGGAGCAGGCAGCTGGGAGAGAATGCTCTCCGGGCCTGCAGGGACTGAAGCCCGACGGCACCGCGACCACAGGCATCTGAACGGTTCCCGGATCTGCGTTCCCTGCAGCAGGGACACTGACCGGAACCCTGATCCTGCCAGTGAGCAGATTCTTTTATCAATGGACCTTCCAGATCTCCTGCCACGTGCCTGCTGCTGGCCCCATTAACTCAGCCGCCGCGTGCGTGTGCCTGTGCTGCTGCTCGGTGCCTGCAGGCACCACCCTGAAAAATAATCAAACAGCTCTTTAAGTGATGCTTCATGCGGGGTTTCCATGGCAACACTTTATGAAACAGCAAGGCGAACTTTGGTGGGCTCCCCTTCCCTCCTCCTTCCCTGACTGCCACAGGGATCCTCGTTCCATGAGACCATGCTCTGCCAAAGCCCTGGGTTCTCTTGGCAGCTGTGGGACCTTGGACTTATTACTTGCCCTCTTCCTGCCTCAGTTTCCTCACTTACAGTAATAGTATCTATCTCATAGGATGGTTCTGAGAATTAAATGAATTTGTGTGTAAAGCACCTCTGACATTGTTAGTGTGACAGGCAGAATTCTGAAATGGTCCCAAGCATCCCTGCTTTGGTCCCACCCCCAGAATCCCCTCCCCTCGGATGCGTGCAGGACCCATGCAGGTGATGGGCTGTCATTCCTGTGGTGAAGTACGGTTTCATGGCAAAGGTGAAGGGATTTTTTGCAGATGTTATTAAGGCCCCCAATGAGCTGACTTTGAGTTAGTTGAACAGGAAATTATCCTGGGAGAGCCCAGCCAAATAGGTGAGCCCCAAGGATGCAGAGGTCAGAGACTTAAAGCAGCAGAGATTCTTCCGCTGACCTTGAAGAAGCCGGCTGCCACGATTCCACAGCTGCAAGGAATGAATCCTGCCGACAGTCACCTGAACCTGAGATAGGTCCCCAAGCCCCGGATAAGACCCAGCCGCGGCCACCCCAAATTACAGCTGCGTGAGACCCTGATTAGAGAACCCAGCTAAGCCGTGCCTAGACTTCTGACTTGCACAAACTGAGATAATAAATGTGTTTGAAACTGCTACATTTGTGGCAATTTGTTGTGTAGCAACAGAAAGCGGAAACAGTTAGTGGGCATCACACCTCCCTGCCCACTTATTTCGACTCCTCCGCTGCCCTGCGACCTTCCGACGCGGGCGCCCAGCAGCACGGAGCCAGCGCTCAATCTTCTGGATCAGATAACATCCCTTCCCTCATGGTCACAGTGAAATGATGTCTGGAAATCGTGTCCTGTCGATCTAGATGGAAAAGAAAAACGCCTGCTCTGACGACTGTGGACGCCTTTCTTTGTTCACCCCGAACCTCGCCGGAGATGCCACAGAGAAGGCGGTGCTGAAGCGTGTGACATCCTGGCCTAATTGCCACTGTGAGGGAACACGAAAACCCAAAACTCCGTGAAGGTGGGGACGGCGGGCGCTTCATCCTTGCCAACTGCCCGGCACAGAGCAGGCGCTCACAGGTACGTGTTAAATCAGAAACGAGTCGCTGTCTTCCATTCCCATCAAATGCAGAACGAAAACCCAGAGTCCTCCCATGACCTCGCAGGGGGCCCAGCATGTTCTGGCCCTGCCCGCCTCTGTCCTCTGTCCTACCTCTGGGTGACAGTTTAGTCCCAGTTTGCCTGGGACGTGTCCAGGTTTAGTACTGAAAGTCCTATGTCCCAGGAAACCTTCCGTCAAGGCAAAGCAGCACTGTTGGTCACTCTGCCCTCCTCCCTCCCGCCGCGCCTGACTCTTTCCATATGGGCCTTCAGGCAGCTCCTCAAACCTGCCAACCTCAGAGCCACCTCATACCCCTTGCCGGTGTCTGCAAAGCTCCCTGGTTCACATCCTTCAGGTCTCTGCCCAAGTGTCAGCTCCTCCAGGAAGCCCTCCTGGACTGCCCTGTCCCAAATAACGCAACTCACTGCTCTCTTTCCCTGAGGCTGCTGTTGTTTCTGTGTGCCACTTATGCTAATCTGAAATTAGGTTATTTTTTGCTTGACTTGTCCACAGGCTGTCTCCACACTAGAAGTCAACCTCTAGAAGGGCAGCGACTGTCTTGTTCATGCTGGGTCCTAGTGGCATGGGCATGTGTCAAATGAAGCCTGGTCTGCTAATTTGACTCTCAGCCCCTTTCCAATCCTGCTGCCATGGGACAGAAGCCCTCTGGGTCTCAGGAGGTTGCACTGGCCTACAGGGGGGACTCACCCTGCCCCGGTCCACTCTGTCCTCCCTGGTGCTCCCCAGGCTGTGCTGTCTGCCCTCCTGCTGTGCCCCTCACCCCACCCATCCTCCTCCCTAGGTCAGCCACCTCCCTCCCCGAATCCCCAGAGGACTAGCCCCCAGGATGGGTCTCGGCCTCACGTCCACCTCCTGTACTGGAAACTCTTTCATTTGCCAGCGGTTTGAGAAACCTCACATCTGCTCTGCCTCCGGCACACCTCGCTCAATTATTCAACACGCGAAATCCACGGGAGCCAGATTCACTCGCACAGACGTTATCAGGCCACTGATTTGGAACCTCGATGCTCTCCGGAAGCAGTTTCTTCCTAATTATTCATTAATTTATTTTATAACTCTATGGAGCAGCCTGGGCCAGCCATCGGGGACAGGGACACAGATCAGACACAGGCCTGGCTTCAAGGGGCCATGGTCTTGTGGCGGAGACAGAAGTGTAAGCAAATAATTGCAGGAAGGTGGGGGTGCTGGGTGGGAGCCTCCGCCAGGCACCGTGGGAGCCCCGGGGCCCGCACGCATTTCCCATGGAAACAGAGACTCTCGCTTGCCAGCCTCTCTGAGCTCGGGAATCAGACGCCTCCTCTCCCAGGTAACGGGATCTCTCTGGAGGATGAGAGTTCTGCATTTGTTCTCGGAGGTTAGCAGAAGTCTACGTACACGATGTCTTTGGGAAGCACCCACCGACTGGGGACATATGTGGCTTGACGGTGACTCTGGAATTCGTGAGTTATGCAGGCAACAGTCCAGGAAGCATGCCCGTGGCCGGCGGGGTCTGAAGTGGGCCATAGCGCCCATTCTTTTTCTGATCCCTGTGTTGGCCCAGACAAGCCCGAGCCACAGTCTGTGACTCCATCTCCTGCCGTTCCTGGCTAGTACTGGTCCTCAAACTAAATCCGGTCCATCAGTATGCCGAAGGGCATGAGCCCCCTCCCCTACCAACCCCTCCCGCGCAGGCTGGAGTCCCACTTTCCAAAGGCAGAGCACCCACACGCCATGGCTCGAGGAGCCTTGCTGCTTGGTCCCACCCACTGCACCGCACTCCCCTGCAGGTGTATGGGGGTGTTCGAGGCTTTGTAGCTGGTGTTGCAGACCGCCCTCGTGAGGGCCTGCAGCCTGGCCATTTCCCCCGTTCGAGCCCAGCCTGGTCCCAAGCCCCAGCCCTTCCCCACAGCCTGCCACTGATGTCCCCTTGTGCCGTGGAAGACTGGAGAGATGTGCTCACTGGGAACGGGATCTCTTGGCCTAGCGTGCCCTGTCCAGTTTGGAAGGCAAAGGACACCAGTGTCTCAGTGACAGCTGGGAGAATATAGCAAGGTCCTGGTGTGGTTCCAAGCAGGGTTCTGGAGTTAGGCAGACTTGGGTGTCTACTTTTGCTGTGTGACTTTAAGAAATACACTGCACCTCTCTGATCTTCAGGTGTCTCATTTGTGAAGTGGCAGTTATTAAGACTTGAGGATGTTGAGAGGCTTAATAAGCTGGATCATGTGAAAAAAAACACTTATCACAGACCCTGACACCAAGAAAGGACTCAATGAATGATACAGTAGCTGTTCAGGCCGGATGGAGTAGAAGTCATTCCAGCAGATTCGTGTGGTTTGGACTAGAGAGAGGGTGCTCAGTTTCCTTTGTTCAGCTCTCAGGCTGCAGCAGCCTCACTCACTGTTGGCATCTTCCTTGCATGCTTCCTTGCCTCTCTGCAGGCTTCGCCCACTCCTAACGAGGGTGAGGGGACCCTCCCGGATGCAGCCCTGGGGAGGAGGAATGGGCTCTGTATGTGGGCAGCGTTGTTATTTGAGGGACTTGTTCTGTCATCCAGGAGGGTTTGGAGTTTGGGGAGTCACATAAAGACTGAATCTGGGCAAAGCAGGTGCAACTTCTGTGCAAACCCAGCGGGAGCCAGTCACTTCCATGCAAGCGTTGTTAGGTCAGCCTGGGTTCTCGGTGGATATTTGGAGCAGGATTCACTTGACAAATGTCTGATTTACAAGAAACCTCCAGGGAACAAATTTATTACCACTTCTCTATTCAGATGCTCCAACAGCTTCCCCCTCACTCAGAGCAAATGCAAGGTCCTTTCGATGGTCTGCAAGGGCCCACGTGAACTCTTCCCTCTCTGCCCTTCTCTCCACTTCTCTCCCCTAACCCCTACCACCCTGCTCCTGCCTCAGGGCCTTTGCACTTGCAGTTTCCTCGACCTGGAAGGATCTGCCTCCCAAAGACAACAAGATTCACTCCCTCAACTCCTTCAGGTATTTCCTCAGGTGTCAGCTTCTCGGTGAAATCTTTCCTGACTGCCTTATTTAAAATCGCAAGCCCTACCCCTAGACACACCTCTCCCCATCTCTGTTCCCTGCATTTATAAGCTCCTAACATGTCATATAGTACATGTAACTGCACTGTTTATTTTCCTTAGAATGTAAGCTCATGAAGGAAGGGGTTTCTGTCTGTTTCGTTCATTCCTGTCCTTAGAGCGCAGAGCAGTGGCTGGCATGTTGTCGGCCCTCAGTGAGTATCTGGTGAATGAATGAACAAGTAAAGGAAGGAAGGAAGAGCCAGGGCCATCCGCCTGGAAGTGGAGATCCTGCTGTCCAAAGGTGGAGAGCCTGAAGCGTGTCTTCCTCGCCCCGGTCCCAGAGTGGTCTCCTGAATGCAACCTTGGCCTTGCCACTCTCTTCCTTAGAGCCCCTGTCCAGCCCTCACTCAAACCGAACACCTGCCACCTACGCATGCACCTGTCTCTCCGCTGAACTGGTGCTTCTGGGTCTCGATAGCCCATTGGAACCTCTAAGGAACTTAAAAAATTCTCCCAAACACTCTGATTTCTTAGGTTGGTGCAAAAGTAATTGTGGCTTTAGCAGTGTTGAAATTTGCCGTTTGATAAGGGAATACATTCTTAAATAAACGTGGTTATCTTATACATCATTTTAATGCACATTTATCACTTTACGTTTTTTTGCTAATGACTTATGATTTGCTGTTTATTTTGTATTTATTTTAGACTATGAAATGATGTTAGACAAAAAGCAAATTCGAGCGATTTTCTTATTCGAGTTCAAAATGGGTCGTAAAGCAGTGGAGACAACTCACAACGTCAGCAACGCATTTGGCCCAGGAACTGCTAACAAACGTACAGTGCGGTGGTGGTTCAAGAATTTGCAAAGGAGACAAGAGGCTTGAAGATGAGGGGCGCAGTGGCCGGCCCTCAGAAGTTAACAATGACCAACTGAGAGCCATCATCGAAGCTGATCCTCTCACAACTACACGAGAAGCTGCTGAAGAACTGAATGTTGGCAACTATGGTCATTTGGCATTTGAAGCAAATTGAAAAGTTGAAAAAGCTCAATAAGTGGGTGCCTCATGAGCTGATCAAAAATCGTCGTTTTGAAGCGTCATCTTGTCTTCTTGTATGCAACAATGATGGACCATTTCTAGATTGGATTGTGACACGTGACAAAAAGTGGATTGTACATGACAACCAGCAACAACAGCTCAGTGGATGGACCGAGAAGCAGCTCCAAAGCACTTCCCAAAGCCAAATTTGCACCAAAAAAGGTCATGGTCACTGCCGGTCTGCTGCCGGTCTGATCCGCTACAGCTTTCTGAATCCCGGCGAAATCATTACATCTGAGAAGTCTGCTCAGCAAATCAATTAGATGCACCGAAAACTGCAACACCTGCAGCCGGCATTTGTCAACAGAAAGGGCCCAATTCTCCACGACAACGCCTGACTGCATGTCGCACAACCAACGCTTCAAAAGTTGAACGAATTGAGCTACGAAGTTTTGCCTCATCCGCCATATTCACCTGACCTCTCACCACCTGACTACCACTTCTTCAAGCACCCCGATAACTTTTTGCAGGGAAAACGCTTCCACAACCAACAGGACGCAGAAAATGCTTTCCAAGAGTTCATCAAATCCCGAAGCACAGATTTTTATGCTACAGAAATAAACAAACTTGTTTCTCGTTGGCAAAAATGCGTTGATTGTAATGGTTCCTATTTTGATTAATAAAGATGTGTTTGGGCCTAGTTATAATGATTTAAAATTCATGGTCTAAAACCACAATTACTTTTGCACCAACCTAATATTTGGTCTGAGATGAGGTCTCAGCATGGAGATATTTTTTTAACAGCATTTTCCAGCTGTAATTGACATATATTTCAAGCACACACAGTTTACTTAAACGGCATGTATTTAAAGTGTACACTCTGACAAATTCTAACCTCTGTCCACTCCTCTTAGACCATGACCACAATCGGGGTAACGAGGGTATCAGTCATCCCTGCGCGTTTCCCGGGGACCCTCGCAGTATCTCTCTCCAATTCTCTCCCTCCCGCTCTGTAGACAACTGGTGATCTGCTTCTCAGTGAGTGTAAAATTTCTGGAATTTTATATAAATGCAATCATACAGGATGGACTCGCTGTTGCCTGACCTCTCCCACTCAGGATGATTCATTTGAGATTCGTCCACGTCGTTGCTTGTCTATCGTTCTTGTTTATTGCAGAGTGGTATTTCCCTGCGTGGATATGCCACAGTTTGGTCATTCACTCACCTGTTGATGGACGTTTGTATTACTTCCAGGTTCGGATTCTCACAAATAAAACTGCCATGAACATTTGGGTACAAGACTTCGTGTGGACATACGTGCTTATCTGTTTTGGGCGAATGCCTGGGAGTGGAATGGCTGGATCAGACGGTGGGTGGTTTTGTGACTCACCCACAGCGTGGTTCGTTGAGACAAAAGTGGTGCCGTGGAGTGATGGTGAGGAGGCTCCGCAGCAAGACTGTCTGGGTTCAAATCCCGGCTCTGCCACTTCTAGATGTGTCCCATCATGCTCAGCTATAAAGCGGGGGTGATAATAGCTGCACCTGCCTCATAGGGCTGCTGTGAAGAAAGAAGTGCATAGAATGTGCTCAAACCAGCCCCTGGCAAGTGGTCGGCACCTCGGCAATATTTGCAATTCTCTTTTAATCCTGGCACTCCCAGTACCCAGTAAAATTTGCTTGGCACATGTTAGGCTCCTCGGAGGGACTCGCTGGATGAAGGAACAAATGAGCAGCTGGAGAGGGGCAGTGGCAGAGGTTCTAGAATCCTCAAGTTCTTACACTCCAGGTTCCTGATGAAGGCATGAGATAATTTTAGGACTGACCTGCACCCCTGACCCCAACACACACGCTCCCATCAAGGCTTCTGCTTTTCTGCTTTTATTCCTGAGGATGGGGACCCCAAGCCTCTTCTCTCCTTCTGGCCTGTCCAGGGAGATGGAGGCACGACCCCCTCGCCTCAAATGAAAGTCCTTCCTCCCAGAAGCCGGATGGGTGAGGGGCAGGGGGCTGCGGCACTGGGGGTGCAGGTTTCGGCACCAGGTAAAACCGGAGTTATATCCTGGTTTTCTGCCCCTGACTGGCTAGGAGACTTTGGACAAGTCACTGGACCCCTTTGTGCTCAGTGTCCTCATTTGGGAGACAACGATGCTCATGCGTCCTCCCTGGTAGGACCGTGGAGGACAGGATGGAAACCTGTATGCGAAGCACCGTGCATTGTGACACGTGACACTTGGAAAGCACTTGGGAAGCATTTACTATTATTCTTTACACCACTGAGGTTCAGATGCAGAGGCTGCTCGGCCCAGACACCCGCACCGACTCCGTCCCTCAGGATCACCTCCATTCGGCAAGCTTTCCCTTGGCAAACCTCGTGGAGCTTGAATCAGAGTCCCTCAGGCTGGAGCTGGAATTCTTGCTGCTCATCCTCTCCCCCTGGCCATGGAGCTGAGACCCTCCTGCTCCCCGCTTCCCACAGTGGGCGTCTTGGGACGAGGCCTGGTAAAAAGCTCTGGCTTTTGGCACCATGTTGTCCCCGATTGGTGAGGCCTCACCCGAGACTGTCATTCCTGGCTTCATGGCTGTCTGGCTCTGAAATTATGCAAGAGGACAAATGCAAGCCATGTTTAACGCCATAAACGCACAACCTTCAGGAGGTCTAAGGTTCTTCTTGGGGGGTTCTCTGGGGTGCAGGTAACACTCTTCTTATTTTCAGCTTGCACCAGCCAAGGCCGAGGGGTAAGAGTGATGGTGAAGGATGCTCTTGTGCCTCAGTGGATGCTGGGTGCCGTCAGAAAGTGCCCCGTAACTGTGGTCCCTGCCGCCTCACATTCTCATCTAACGCTACGTGGACGCCAGACATCTAGACACACGGTCCGTCAAAAACGCTTCTTGTCTACTAGCTTACAAACTGCAGGCAGGAATAGCCGTATAATTTGCAAGGCCCAGTGTCGAGTGAAAACGCAGGGCCCCTTGTTCAAACAATGGCTAAGAACGTCACGACGGCAGCAGCAGAGCATGACACCACGCGCAGGCCCTTGGTGCCCGGTGGGACTGCACAGTCCTCTGCCCACGGACCTGGCCCTGAAGGCAGATAGCTACATAAAGGGCACATCCTTTCTATGAACTAGGTGGCAACGGGATGCATGAGGGGGACAGTGAGGAGAGTCCCCGCCTCAGGGAGCTCACAGTACAGTGCAGGAGGCAGAGAGGAGAGGGAAGCACAGCACCGAGAGCTTAGCCCCACGGCCGAGGCAGGAAGTGCAACGACACGAACTCAGTGGAAGCAGCTCACCTGTTCTGGGAGGCAAAGGGGAGGCCAGAGGCGGCTTCAGGGAAGAAACGATGCCAGATCTGAATCTTATGGGACAGGAAACCTACACAGCTCCCTGAATTTCCAGAAAGTTCCCTGATCCAATGAGTCCAGCCTTGGGCCTCTGGTCTTGACCCCAGATTCCAGCCAGCCCACCAGCTGTGATGTCTTCGTAACTGCAATTCTAGACCAACCTTGGTCCCACCTGTACACCCCTAGTGACAGCCACAGAAATTTTCTGCCTTTTATGGTGGCAAATCCTTTAGGCCCCATCTACATACAGTGAACCTTTGGTCCGAGCCATAATTCCCAGTGACGCTGAGTTTTAACTGTAAATCACACGTGGCGGGAGGCCGGCATGGGAGGGAGGCCCTCGGCTAGCGCAGAAACCTAGCTGACCCCGGGCATCTCTCACTCTAGGGGGCTTTGTTCTTGTGCTTATGTGGCAACTTCCATAAAGTGATGGAAATCTTTATTTTATTGTGAAAAATCATTTCCTAACATAGAGCCAACTGCCCAGGGTGGTAATAGAAGTGAAAAGGAAATGAGAGAGTCTAAGAAAGTAATGGTTTTTAGCTAGAAAATACAAGCCGTGGGTGAATTAAGGAGTGGCTGTTGAATTCGATGGTGGCTCTGATTTGCAGTGTTTGAAAACAAGAAAAAGATGATTTATGAAATCGTTTCAGCAAGTGCTTCAGCCAGGGCAAAAATTGCTCACTGAGTGGGAATGAATACTTTAGTGACAGCTACAAAGGCAGCTGAGAGTGTTGTGAGTCTATGCCCACGACTCCGCGTGGCACGGTGCTTGGGCTACAGCTGGGGGCCGCGCAAACACTTCCATAAAGCGCCAGGCGGCGGAGGCGTCGAGTCCCGTGCGCTGGAACTGACCTTTAAGCCAAGGAAAGGTTTCAACATTTCACCAAGTGTTTTCCCTTGCTGCCCGGGAAGTTAATAGGGGCGTGGCGTTATTATTCACCACGACCCCATCTCAGCTTAGAAGCTTTACTTAAGCTCCGCTTGAATGTGTTAGTCATAATGATGTGCGGTGATACAGAGGGGAGTTTATTTTAGTGGAGAATTGATTTTAATATTTTATGAATGGCTTTGATCTCATATTTACGGAATCATTAAAGGTCTGATGAGGTCACCGAAACATTTTTTTCTCAAGTACACGCTTTACTGATTTTTTAAATAGGGAACTATTCTGTAAAGATATCTGAGGATAGGGGAATGTCACGTTCGCAGGATACGCTCTGCTTGAGTTTCAAGGATCTACACACACAGGTGGACTCCCACGCCCTGGTGTGCGCACACACGTATACTCTTGCTTACTCACCGGCACACCTGCACCCACAGGCGAACACAGGCTCAAGTGCACATACTCCTTTCCCTATATCATGAAGATATTTCTACCGACTTCTTTCTCTTTCCATGGTGATACCACTTCCTCCTCTCTTGACTCCCCAGGTCAAATCCCAGCCAAAGGCCCATGAAAGCCACTGAGCGGGTATCCTAGGGGAATCCCACCAGGAAAATGCATGCACTCTTTATAACCAGAAAGCCAGGGCTTCCATGGTGGGAGGCAATAGCCCCAGGGCCTTCCCAAGGAGACCAGGGCCAAGCAATTTGGGGTGTCCCAGTGACGATGCCTCACTTGGGGCAATGCATCTCTGAGAAGAGTCCAGGTCACATCCCTGCTTCACCTCTGTTGCACTTTCAGACCTCCAGTCTGTGAAGGACCTTCATGGAGCAGATGGAGGACGGAAACCTGGTTTGAGAGCTCCACCCTCTAGGATAAGACACTCAGAAGATGCCATGTCTTCCTTGGACAGTTTTCTGGGAGGAGGCCGGAAATCGCAGATGATACCCTCACTGCAGGAGCACTCTCAAGCATGGGGACCGCCACCTCCGTGATTGTTTTCAGCCTCTGGCTGATATTGCAGGGAAGGAAAATTTGAAGGTACGTGTTCTCAATATGCTTGTGTGATCTGGCCCCAGATGCTCTCCAGCTACTGATTTAACAGTCTTGCTAAACTTTTCCTGAGGCTGACATAAGAAGCAAGAACAGATGTAAGCGAGAGGGGGTTGGGTTGCTCTGCGTTCTCTCTGTTCTGTGACCAGCATAATACGGACCAGCTGGAGACTCGGCAAGGTCCGGCCCTGCAGCTTGACACTTGATGGCCAGAGCTCCGGCTTTCTCATTTCTAAGCCCCTGTCCTGACCGCTGTTGGTACGATGACCCAATGGGTCAGTAGACACAAAAGGGTTCAGAAGTCTATAAAATCCAGTGCACATGAGGGGGATTATTTATTGCTTAGCAGCAGGCCTTGCACTTCTTCCTGCTCCAACATAACTGAAAATTCCTTTTGTGTGTGTTGAGGGACGTCCTTAGCTCCCATCCATACAGGAGGAGACACTTCTGGCTTCTTTCCTCCCTGTCCCGACCCTTATTTGTTCCTTCTCAGGAAAAGAGGAGTAGCAACCGAATATTGAGAACCTGTTATCTATTAGGTGAATTTTACTAAGAGTAGAGTCACTGAACTAACAGGAAAAGGGGCCAACTCTTGCATTTTGCTCCAACTTAATCTGCCTTCTATGGGGAAGGCACACCACCACTCTCTCCTCATGGCCAACCAGTTCCCTGTGTGGCCAGATGGGTCAATCTGGGCAGCCCTGCCCCATGGGCCTGTCTTCTCTTTGGGAGGAAGACAGGAAGCCCCATCCATTCTCCAGTCTGGCCCTGTCAAAGTCCCTCACTTTGGGGAGCTTGTCTAGAAATGAATCCAGCTGGTTCTTTGACGTCTATGTGTTGAGTTTTCTTTGCATCTCATCTTTCCTTGCCTGGGATCTCAAATGGGAGGTGGGGTGTGTCTTAAGCCCACTGTCCTCTTGCTGTTCATCTTTATAGTTTTCCACAGATTCCAGGTGGCAGATAGACCCCCAACAATTCTCCACCTTGTGTTCGTGCCTTTGTGTAATCCCATCCCCATAAGTGTCGTGGGGCCTGAAACTTGCTTCTAACCAACAGAACGTGGCAAAGGGGAAGAGATGCCCGTGATTATGTCGCATGGGCAGAGTACAGACAGACTCTCCTGCAGCTTGATGGAGGAAGGGGCCACCTTGCAGAGGCCTGTGTGACGAGGCACTGAAGTTGGCCTCTGGAACCCGAGGGTGGCATCCACCTGACATCCAGCTGCCAGCACCCCAGCTGAGCTTGGAACTGGACTCCTCTTCCAGATGAGAATGAGCACAGCCAACAGCGATTGCTGCCTCGTGAGGTCCTGAGCAGGGGACCCCGCCAGGCCGTGCCCAAACTCCTGACCCACAAAAACTGAGATAATAAATGTGTGGTTTTAGGCTGCCAAGTTGGTGGCAATTTTATAATTGTGATTATCTACACTTGTGATCGTTTACCATGGAACAATAGAGACCTAATACATCCAGCTCCTTCTGGGGCTTTACCACCCTAATGCCGTCTTCTTAGGCCTTGGCAAACCCTCGTCCTTCTTGGTCATGTGCCCCTCTAGGCATGTTCTGGGCACGTCCTGCCTGTTCCCTAGCCCCCTGGAGTAGGTAGGTCCTGTAAGTCACTCCCAACATCATTCACGTAGAAGTGATAACTGAAACAGTGGGCGTCAGGGAGCTCATAGGAGAAAGAGCATGTGGTCAGAGAAGAACAGAACAAGACCAAGCCCTGGGGAATGCTCCCCCTTAGAGGTGGCTGGGCCGAATTGAAACGTGCTGTAAGTGTAACATAGGCACCCAATTTCAAAGGCGGTATGAAATAATGTACAATATCGTATTTTACATTGATTATATGTTTAATAATATTTTGGATACATGAGGTTAAATAAAGTATATTATTATTTGATTCACCTGTTTCTTTTTATTCCTTTAATATTGCTACTAGAAATTTAAAATGATATACGTGGCTCACATGGGAGGTTGACATCCTATTTCTACTAGACAGAGCTATAGATAGAGATTTTGAAATTATCTCTTGAGCATTTGCAGGTGCAGGTGCTGTGCTAGCTGATCTGATGCCACCTCCTCTGACCCTACTTACAACCCTGTGAATTAGGTATTGTTATTTCCATTTTACACATGGGAAAGTTGAGGTCTTGAGAGGTTAAGTGACTTTCCCAAGATCACACTAAGAGCCTGTGAAAAGGCAGAGATTCAAAGCCAGATCTATTTGACTACAAAGCCTGCGCTCTTAACCTCTGCGCCGTGCTGGCCCTTAGATGAACGACTGAGTGAGTGAGGGCGTCTGCTTCAAACGGTCACGGCGGTGGAACAACTTCAGCTCTTCCCCTCCAGGCTCTCTAGCCAAAGGCAGGTCCCGCTGTGGAGGTGGTGCCCAGGGCTCAGCCCTCCTCCCACCCAGCCCGTGGGAGCCAGGAATCCCTGTGTCTTCAGTCTTTGATCCCAGCGTTCCAGATCTCACCCACGGTCTCTGCTCCCGTAAAGTGAGGCCAGCTTTGTAGAATCACAGAGCGAGATCCAACAGCATCCCAGACTGAGCTCAGGCCTGGGCACGCAGGGGCAGACGATTCTACAGGAGCTCTCCTGGCACGTCCCCGCACCCTGCCCTCCCTGGCGGGGAAGATCACCTGCCACTCAACACAGCAGTGCTGACTGCCAGCCGGACCTTCCCCAGAGGGGAGGTGGCTTCCTCTGGGGCATAGCCCCGGCCTGCAGGGACTATCTGAGTCCAAGTGTGTGCAGGCACAGGGTCAGGCCCTGGGGAGGGGCCCCTATGTCCATATGTGCCCACCCAGTCTCTCCTGCTTCCCTGAGACTCAGAGCAGAGAGATGACCTGCCAGGTCACTACATGATAAGTGGCAAACTCTGGATTCTAATCCAGATCTGTGCAACTCCAAAACACGTGTTCTGTTTACCGGAACCTACGCTGCCTCTCTCCTCAACTAACCGTCTGCAGCACTGCTTGATCCTCCCAGCCTGTTTCCTCGTCAGTGAAATCGAGATGCTAATACTCGGGCTGCTGGGAGGATCCATCGGGTAACGCGTGTACGGAGCTGAGCACAGTGCCTGGGCACAGCATAAACACTCTGCAAACGAGAGCAACGATCATCATCGGAACCATTATCATCATCCTTACGGCGGCCCTGGCGGTGTCTGTGGGGACTGTTGGGAAGTCACTGGCAGTTAACAAGGTCTCCTTCAAGGCTCCTGGCACAGCCAAGGACACCTTCCTGGAGAGCAGGACTTGTGATTAACATGCAGCAGATGAACACCACACTTTGTCCTCCCTGGAGGCCCCACCCCGGCCACATTAGCCGTGGCCTCCAGAGTCCCCAGGGCTGGTAGGAGTGTCCCGTGTGCATCGGTGATCCGGCGTGGGCGGCCTCATGGAAGTGCACACTCACGACCAATCCTCCTCCAGCCTCGCAGGTGGGGCAGCCACCCAGCCCGGCCCTGACGCTGCTCAGAGGCCGGGAGATCTGCAGAGCCCAGGGGAGGATCGAGTCCAATCCCCACAGCTTCCGTGCGAAGCCGGACACATCCCGCTGTCCTTTCTGCGTTGTGCGTGGGCGAGTGCAGAACACTAGCTCCAGGAGTTGCAGCCTTGGGAAATGAGGACGGAGCGGTGGCTTTCCCCGTGGGGCCCTGTGGTAAGGCCAAGCGGGCTTGGTTCAGGTGCCTTCAGCAGGGTGGGCGGGCGCCTATTTGAGGAGGGGGTTGGGGAGAGTGTTCCCAAGGAGCCCAGACTCCACCCGACCTCCCCCTCCCGCCTGGCCCCTCAGAGGGCCCTGGGGGCCGTGCAGGGTTGATAGACCCATTCCTGTAAGGCGGACAGAGGGGCGAAGGAGAAGGCGGGTGGGTCGGAGAGAGGCAGTGCAACCGCCTAAATCACAGCTCGATACTTCTTCCAGCCCGGGAAACAAATACTGATATTTAATAACATTGATATTTCCATCCCGACACTCCCTAGAGCGGCCATTTCCCCATAGGACCCTGCCCAGGAGGGAAGAGCATTGTTGAAGTTCCTGACACCACTCCGGGGTTTGCCCCAGTCAGGGGCAGGGGCCGGGGAACGGACGGTGGGAGGCTGCAGAAAGGGACTCCTTGGGGACTTCTGGACAGCAGATGGGGCAGTGGGACCCTTGAGAAAAGGGGAAAGGAAAAGGGGGAATATGGCCCAGCCCCCACTGCACCCCCAAGGCTAAGCCGGGCTCCTCTTATACCTTTCACAGCACTGAGCTGCTTTTGGCCGGCGCCGTCAGAGATCACGGCAATACATTTATGTGATGATTATTTGACTAATAGTTTTATATTTTTCTACACTGTGGTAGGCTTAATGGCACCCCCATATCCCCACCTAAAGATGTCTGTACCCTAATTTCCAGGACCTGTGAATATGTTCCCTGACATGGGGAGAGAGACTCTGCCGGTATCACTAAGTGAAGGATCTTAGAAGGGGCGGTCATTCTGGATTCTCTGGATGTGCCCGGTGCAATCTCAAGGGTCCTTATAAGGTGGGGCAGGAGGATCAGAGTCGGTAATCAGAGCTGTATTTGGAAGCAGGCGGTCGCAGGGATGCGAGGAAGGGGCCACAAACCAAGGACAGCAGGCGGCCTCCAGAAGCTGAAAAGGGGAAGGAAACAGCGTCTTCCCTGGGGCCTCCCGAAGGAACCAGCACTGCCAGCACCTTGACTTGAGCCCAGTAAAACTGATTTTGGACTTCTGGCTGCCAAAACTGTATGAAAATTAATTTGCGATGTGTTAGGCCACTAACTTTGTAGAGATTTGTCACAGCAGCAGTAGGAAACCGACACACAAACCATGAACTTCAGGAGGGCTGCTGACTTGTCTGCTGAAGTTCCTCCAAGGCCCAGCACAGGGCCTAGAGCAGCAGGACAAGTCCCCCAGCTAAAGGACTAAGAGCCCCCATTCAGGCTTCTCCCTCACAGACTGAGAGAACGGGGGGGGGGCAGTTCAGAGAGTGTAAGCTATCCATCTAAGGTTGCACAGCTGTAAGTCAATGTCGGCCTCTGACCCCAAGTCCTAGCTAGCCCAGGCCCTGTCTGCCTCTAACCCCCTCCTCGAGCAGATGCCAGGCCCAGCCCAGCCAGGATCCAGCCCTGCTGGGACCCCACCCTGCCTGTCCTATCTGCCTGAGGATGCTCCGGGCCTGTTGCCTAGCACCCTGGCATGGCGCCAAGCTGTTTCCACAGCAGGAAGAACACTCCATGCCAGTGGCAGGCTCAGAGGAGGAAGCAGTGCAGCCAGCCAAGGGGGACCTGCCTGCCCACTAGCGAGGCAAGGGGGCCTCCTGCACAGGACAGGGGGTCAGCAAGGAGCCAAAGCTGCGCCCCACTATTCACTCATTCCTCCAAGTACCCATTCACTCCAGGAACTGCCCCAGGCCCTGCGGGCCCCAGGGAGTCCTGGGTTGAACTAGACAAAGTTCCTGCCCCGGGGTGAGCGGAGGAGGCAGCCAGTGTGACAGGTGCCGTGAGGAAGTGAAGCGCACCCGGCTGCGCGAAGATGATTCTCCTCTTCTCTTTCTTGCCTGGCTGTGACGCGCAGGGGATGTGCCTGGGGCCAAGGGGACTTACGGGAAGGACCACACGCCCTGCCCTGTAGGACTCACGGTCTGGCTGGAGAGACAGGACTCCCACACGGGAAGGGCCTGAGCCCCCGCGGTGACAAGGTCCCTCCTAGTGTGGGGCGGGGGAAGTGACCAGGACAGAGCTCAGGGAAAGGCCAGGTCTTCACAGGAAAAACGCAGGCAAGCTGGGAGGAGCGAGAGCGTCGAGGGATGAACCAGAATAACGGGCTGATGCGGTTTTAGCAAACTGCCCGCTGCCCGGGCACATGGTGGTGCGGGCTGCTGCCCTCCTCCTGCCTCGCGCCTGCGAGGAGTCCGTGGCGCCGACAGCCCTGAGCAATGGCTTCGATGCTGTAAACACACATCATTCATTTGCCTACCTTAAGGGCAGCTTGTAAGTCTTTCTTTGTGTGTGTTTTCATCAAGAAGTAATCTTTACAACCACGAAAAATGTCCAATAACATTTCTCTCCCTTGGCAAACATCCCCCGTATATCAAAGGCTCAAATACACAATGCAGCGGCTCATAGGGACAGGTGTTGGCGATAGCTTTATAGCAGCCTGCAAGAGCTGTCTGCCGGTCACGTGGGCTCACACAAATCTCACATGGCTCCAGAAACTGATAACTCAGCATGCAGAAGAGATTCCTCCCACTGTTTGCTCATTCCGCCTTTCTTCCGGAAAGGCCTCTCTGAGCCAGGCATGGGGCCAGGCACTGGGGACACAGAGAGGAGCAAGTCAGGCTGCTCGTCCTCAAGGAGCAAGTTTTACTGGGCACTGTTCTAAGTGCTCTGTAACTTGTTTAGTCCTTGCAAAAGCCCCAGAAGGTACTCTATCCCCATTTTACAGATGAGGAAACTGAGATCTAGGGAAATTTAAGTCACTTACTTGATGTCACAGGGTTGGTCAGTGGCAGAGCCACTTTTCTTGCATGTTTCCTCCACTGGACTGTGAACATCCCAAGGTCAGGGGCTGAGAGTTGCTCATCTCAGCACAGGGCTCAGCACAAAGCAGCCCTCAGGAGTATACTGGTGAATGTGTGAGCATGAACTTGAGAACCAGAAGAGACCATAAAGCCCATGAAGGATCTGACTCCTGCATTGCACAGTGAAGCCACCAAGTCCGAGAGAACAGATGGAGCTTCTTCCAAGAGTGACCTTCTTAGAACTGGAGCTTCCCAGCCCCTTCCACACTAGCACACTGAGATGACGGCACAGTTCTCACTTGAGTGTCCCTAACAGGGAAAGGAGGAGGGTGCTCTACGGATGGAGCAGCCACTATGAGTCAGACACAAGGTCAGGTGCTTGACACGTGATGTATCCCTCTGGGGGGCAGGGGTGGACTGACCCAGCCCAGCTGGCTGGAGCTAGGTGCTTCCCACTGCTCAGAGCTCTGCTCAGACTGCCCTGCTGGGCAAGCTCACGCCCTTCCCTTCAGGAGCCGGGTGCCAGGCTAAGTGCAGAAAGGAGGGGAGGGAGGGGTCACTGTGTCCCTCTCCAGGGTCCCTCTGTCACCAGAGGGCTTGGCCTCTGCAGGCATCCAGCCAAACCCAGACCTGTTCTGCAAGGTGCCGCAGATCCAGGGACACCCATCACATGGACTGGAACCCACTTACCGTCTACACCAAGGGCTCCTGACGGTTTTACAATGAGGCACCAGACAGCATTGCCCACCCTGTCTGCTCTCCTTACCAAGCGTCATTCTCCACGGCGCATTGAACCACCAAACGCAGCACTGATGTGTTTGTTTACATGTTTACCATATGTCTCCTGGATTAGAGTGCAAACAGACTTAACTTTGTTTACTGCGGTATCCCTAGTGCCTAGAACAGCACCAGGTACATAGTGATTGCTGATGAATGGACTCCTTTGCGAATTTCAAGACGTTCAGTAGTTCCATGGACTGTCACCTTCCCAAGTGTACACACACACACACACACACACACACACACACACATATGCACACACAAAAGGCTGCATACATTCCTGAGGTTCAAGGGTCAGGGAACCTCACATGATGTCTGGCCATCCAGATTTCTTCTGAGATAAGATTTCTTCCTGGCAGCCAAAACCTGGTTTGCTTTAGGCAGAGACGAGCCCACCCAGGCGCTAACTAAAGGATCCACCAGTGGGCCTCCCCTCCAAATGCCAGGGGCATTTGGAAGCCAGCGTGCCCTCTTTGGATTCCTTCTGATGCCCTGCCGTGGTCCTGTGGATGCTTTGTGCGTGGCTGCGGCCCTGCCTTGGGGACGCTGAGCTAAATCTGAGTTCTGTTCCCCTCCTGAGAGGGAGAAGAAGCCCCGCGAGTGGAACCGACGCATTCTCCGCTCCCTCCGCGTTGCCTGCGAGCATGGGTAATGAGGACGCTTGACCTTGCACGCTCACCCCCGCGGCTCCACAAATGCCACTCGAGATCCCTCCTGACATCCACATGCAGAGGGCAGTGTTTTAAATTAAAAGTTATATCCTTGCACATTTCATTTCTCTACTCTTTCAAAAGCAACTTGCTGATAATTCCGGGCCCTTAGATGCTGAGTGGAGGGACCGGGTCGCTGTCTCACCTGAGGAGGATGTGCCGATTCGGCTTTCGGAGGAAGCCCAGGGTGTCCATTTGCCACAGTGAGGCCCAGGGCGGTGACCGGGGCTGGGAGTCATGCACCGGTCAGGGCAGGACAGGACTGGGGACAGGACTGGGGTCAGGGCAGGACAGGGCAGGACAGGTCAGATGGATGCAAAAGAGGCTGATGGCAAAAGGAGGGGCTGGTGAAACAAAGTCTCGGAACCCACAGGGGAGATCAGGGACTCTACTCCAGGTCCAGAGCAGGGCTGTGCATCGGACATCCCCAACCCAAGGCAGAAGCGACGGGCATCACCACGGGACAGCATGATGTGGGTGGTCTGGGAAAGTCTCTTTGCACCAAAATCTCTCCTGCTGCCCCGTCGGAACGCCTGTGCTTCGGCCGCTATAGACCCATTCTTCAGACGAGGCCTCTGGCTCTGCCACAATGTGACGTCGGGCAGCTCTGAACTGCTCTGACCCTCATTTACAAGGTGGGACACTAATACCTTCCGCATTGGGCTGATTTAAAAATTAAATGAAATAATCCCTGCAGAGTTCCTAGCATTGTTCTTGGCATAGAAAAACTGTCCCACTGATATGGTTCCTCCCCCTTCCCTTTAGGTTCTTCAAGTGCCACAGGGTGCAAAGCTTCTCCAGGAGAGAAGTGGCAGATGACGGGATCAGGAGGAGGGTCAGGGAAAAGGGAGGAGAGAGGTCGGACCATAGCCCAAGCTGCCATTCAAGGGGAGAGGCAGACGGGGGTGGGGGAAGCAGGTAAGGAACTTACGAGGTAGGAGGAAAGGAGTCAGGAAGTTAGCAAGAAAGAAGGAAAGAAGGAAGGAAACACTTCTACCTGCTCTGGGCCAGTTTCTGTCCAGGGTGCTGGGGGCAAAGAGGTAGCAAGGTATGCCCTGCCATGGACTCCGTGCCTGGCGGTGGGACAGGGCAGAGAGAGGACAGATTAGCAACCAAGCCCAGAGAGTGTGGGGGTGATCAAGGTGACGGGGCAAGACCAGCACGCTGGAAACAGGAGACAAATCCAGGAAGGCCCAGACACCCGCTCATTACCCAGCAAACTCTCTCTCTGCTTATCCGTCCCTCACGGGGGTCTCTCTCCCTCCCTCTCTCTCTCTCTCTCTCTCTTTCTCTCTATCTCTCTCTCAGTAGATCTCACACTGTCACCCAGGCTGGAGTGTGGTGGCTTGGTCATATCTCACTGCAGCTTTGAACTCCTGGGCTCAAGCCATCCTTCTGCCTCTGCCCCTTGAGTAGCTGGGATACAGGTGTGTGCCACCACCATGCCCAGCTGGCTAGTTTTTTTTACTTTTTGTAGAGATGGGGTCTTGCTGTGTTGTCCAGGCTGGTCTTGAACTCCTAGTCTCGAGTGATCCTCCTGCCTCAGGCTCCCAAAGTGCTTGGATTATAGGCATGAGCCACTGTGCCCAGCCAGGGTGGCCTCTCTTAATTCTCCCGTGCTCAAAGCCCTCAGTGGCACGCTGTTGCCTTCGGGCTAGATTCCAAACCCCTTCCAGGGACCCTGGGACCCTCCCCCATGACCAGGCCTCTCACTTATACCCCTGCCTTCCTGCTGCACCAGGGCCCCTGGGCTGCACTTCTCCCAGCCCCACGCCTTTGCCCCTCTGTCTCCTCTGCCCGAGACGCCCTTCCTGACCCAGCTCTTGCACACGCTAACCCTGTAGAAGGAGCTTTCAAGAAACAGAATCTATAATTAGGGGACCGGAAGTCTCAACTCACATGTCCCCTCCTCCCCAGGCCCTCCTCTCAGGCTGGAGTCTGGGGCTCCTCCCTCTGCTGTGCGCCCCTAGCACCCCGCCCACCCCGCCATCCTCTCTCTGCAGATGATTTGCTGGTCCCTCTTCCAGGGTGTCTCATTCACCCTCACACCCACTGCACCTAGCTCAATGCCTGGCACCCAGTGGGAGCCCAAAGGAAGTTTGTAACGACTCTGGGGTGAGCAAGGCAGATGCTGTTCTTGCCCCATGGGGCTTCCAGACTAATGGGAAGACAGACATTAATCAAATAAAAATATTAACTAATTAACAATTACAAGCAATGACAATGTCGACAAAGAACAGATTCTGGGAGCCATGACGGTGAGCAGTAAGGTGCTGTATTAGTCTTGGGGGCCTTGAGGGCTTCCCTGTGGATGCGACCTCTGAGCTTTGTGCAGGGTGACAGGGGATTAAAGAGGAGGGGATGGTGGAGGAACAGCACCCCGGGTGGCAGGAACAGCAGTGCAAAGGCCCTGAGGAGGCACAGTACATTCTGGGGACTAAAAGGAGGCCAGTGTGGTTGGGGTCAGGGAGCAGAGGAAGCCTCGTGAAAGTGGGGACCTAGGGGTGAGATGGACCCAGCCTGTGGGACCGCATAGGCTGTATCTGGCTTTGGTCCTGATCTTGAGTCCCAGCGTTTGTGGGCTTTGCTTGGAGGCACGCGGTGACCTTCACGCAAGCCGGTGCTGCCTTCAGCTCTGTTCTGGAGAGGCAGCGTGCCGGCTCTGGTGGAATGTTTGCTCCTGCAAAACTCATGCTGAAGCTTAATCCCCAGTGTGGCCCTATAGAGAGGTGGGGCATTTAAGAGGTGGTTGGGCCACGAGGGCTCTGTCCTCTTGAATAGATTAATCCATTCCCATACTAATGGGTTAATGGGTTAATGGATTAATGTGTTGTCATGGGAGTGGACTCGTGGCTTTATAGGAAGAAGAAGAGAAGTCTGTGCTAGCGCGATCGGCCCCCTCGCCATGCGATGCCCTGAGCTGCCTCGGGACTCTGCAGAGAGTCTCCACCAGCAAGAAGGCCCGCACCAGATGCGTCCCCTTGACCTTGGACTTCTCAGCCTCCATAACTGTAAGAAATAAATTCCTTTTCTTTATAAATGACCCAGTTTTCAGGCATCCTGTTATAAGCAACAGAAAGGGGACCAAGACAGTGCCCGAGTTTTGAGGAGGTTGCCAGATCTGTAGCAGGCCCGGCGAGCAGCTGACGGGATGGAGAGAGCATCCAGCCCCCAAGGAAGGTGCTGTTGAGAGCTCGGCAGGATGTCAGGACCCAGACAAGCAGGCCCAAGTTTGGAAGAGAACTTGAGCCCTAGCCAGAAACCAGAAGATGAACCAAGAAGTCCAGATACAAAGACTGAGATGACATGGAGGGCCCTTGAGTAGGGAGAGGAACAGCCTGGCTCCCCCCCCACACAATACATGGATACACACACACACACATGCACACACATGCACACACACATACACACACATGCACACACATGCACACACATGCACACACACATACATACACACACATGCACACACACATACACACATGCACACACACATACACACACACATGCACACACACGCACACACACATGCACACACACGCACACACACATACACACACATGCACACGCACACACACACATGCACATGCACACACACACACACGCACACATCTGTACACTCCCATCAGCATGCTTGCACAGGGCATCAGGCTGACAGCAACCCAGCCAGTCCCTGATACGGTGGCTTTGAGCCTGCTTAGCCAGCCTGGGCTGCACTGAATAGCATTGTACTGGGCCCAGGTGGGCCTGGGGAGTGGGCTGCACCCAGATGGGGGCTGGCAAGCCTTGTCCCCCACAGACCAGAGCTTGTATCTGAGACCCCGCCCCATCCTGACCAAGGCGGCTTTCATTTCTCCTTTTTTGAACCTTATACTATTTTTGTTTGTTTTTGGTTAGGACACATAACGATATCAACATTAAATTAGGAAAAATCACAACAGCTTCCACAACCTACTGAAAGAGTCAACAGAAGTGGGAAGGGGGCTGGGCCAGGCCGACATGATTGGCAGCACGGGCGGGGGTGGGGGGCGCTGGGCAGAGCACGGGCTCTAAGAGGACTAAGGCTGGCAGAGGGCTCGTTCTGAGCCAGCCCACTCTAAGCACTTTAAGTACATCGTTGATCCTCCTAACGACTCTGTGACATGGAGACTTTATTGTACCCATTTTATGGATGAGGAACTTGAGGAAGAGAAAGGTTAAGTGACTTTCCCAAAGTTGTGCAGCTACTAGGGAAGGAGAAGCGATTCCAGTTCAGGAAGTCCGATTCCAGAGCCTGCACTCGTGGGCACATCACGGTCAGCGTCTCAGTATCAAGGTGTAAGAGAGGTGCCAAATTTGCTCTTTGAGAAGCATCTGGGTATAAAGGGACAATATTCTATTATCCAACATGTGAGTAGTTCTTTCATTCATTCCCAATACATTTATGTAGCATCCACTGTGTCCCAGGCTCTGTGATCTCTGGGGATTCTGTGCTGAGCCAGATACACCACGGGGACAGACAGGTAGACCACGGTCCCACCTCGGGGCATGAAAGGTCATGAAGGGTTGTGCAGGTGAGAGTCCTGTGAAGAGGCAATTGAGCCAGATGTCCAGGAGGAGGGTCAGGAAGGGCTTCCCAGACAGAGCAAGGTCTGGGATAGGCCCCAGGTCTGGGCCACCTGAGGAAACGCGGGAGTTAACCCAGAGAAGAGTAGGGACGAGCACCCAGGCAGAGGGAACTGCATCTGCAAAGGCCAAGAGAGGACAGCACCAGCACCTCTAGGAACTGCAGAAACTCGGGGTGGCTGGGGTGATGTGAGGTGATGTGAGGTGATGCCTACGAGCCCACCTCGCCCCTGCGCGGAACCTTCTGTCTCTCCTGCCACGGACGCATCTTCATCATCCTCATCATTACCAATCATAAGAACTAACATTTGTCTCCTGCCTATGATCTGCCAGGCACTGCGCTAAGCCCTTTGCAAGGTTTTCTCATTAAATCCTCTCAGCGACTCTAAGAGGCGAGTACTGTTGCCATGTCTACTTCACAGTAGAGGACACTGAAGTTCAGAGAGGTAAGTAACTCGCCCAAAGCCACACAGCCAGTAATATCGGAGTCAGGACCAGCAGCAGCTGTGCCCAGCTCCCGTCCTGGCAGGTGCGTGCTCCTTTCCACGAGCCCCCAGACGTCACCTGCACATTCCTGTTGCTCTGTGCACCCATGTGACGCTCCTGTCTCACCTGCTGGTTTACTCTGCCCCTTCTCCGTTCTTCCCAGGCTCCCCTCGCCCACCCCACGCCCCATCCCCGGCTGGTGGGATGCCCAGGCTGGCTGTGCCTGGCGGGACCCGGCCTCCTCCCTTCCTTGCTGCGTCTGACGCAGGGTGGAGCAGGGGGTGGCTGTCAGCGCAGAGAGCCAGGCAAGCCCACTTTGTTTTATCCTAACAGGTTTCCTATGGCATCTTTGAATTAACGGGATGGAGATAAAGGAGGCATTTCGGCTACCAGCCAAAGCAGCTGTCAGGCCAGGCCAGGGGCCTGCTGAGAAATGGCCCTGCCTCTTCCCCCTACCGCGGGCACCAGCGTCCAAGGGCACCGCAGGCTCAGCGCTTCCCGAGCCTCATTTCCAGCCGGGCTGGCAGAGGGACGCAGATGCCAATCCATCTGAGAGAGACCCACTGGCAACAAGAGACCCTTCTGGCTTTGTGCGGGGCCGTTAGCCGGCAGAGCCTAAGTACACTACAAGAGAGGAGAGGGAAAGAAGACGGGAGCCATTTTGTCGGCTTTGCTGGAAAAGCTTGTGTGTGTTGTGTGTGTGTGTGTGTGTGTGTGTGTACTTCTGAGAGGCTGTGTGTCTGGTGCTGAGTGTGTCTGGGTGTCTCAGACTATGATGCAGGGTTAAGAGCAGGGACTCCAGAGCCCATCGGCATGTGTCCAAAGCCAGCTCTGTCACTTACTAGCTGTGTGACCTTGGGCAAGTTCTTTAACCTCTCTGAGCTTCAGTTTAGAGCAATGCCTGACATCTAGCCAGTGCTTTATAAGGGGTGACTATTATTGTAATCTGGGGGTCTCTTAGTGGGCTTACGTGCCTGCACGAGTCTGGGTCCTGTGCCTGCTTTATGGATCTGCCAGATTCTCGTAGGCAACTCAGTAGATAAAATGTGTGGCCTGGAGCCAGGCGAGAGCCTTCCCCGGGGACCCTTTCCTGGCCAGGCAGTGGGCACCAGTGGGCTGGGGGCTGGAACTCTTGGGGAGGGAGGGCCTGGCTAGTTCTGCAATGAAGACATGGGGAGCTTCGCAAGAAATTAGCTTCAGATTCAGACTACCATACCCACCATGATCCTTAGGGATCACCCTAGAATCCCAATCCCTTTCTTAAAAATGGGCAAACTGAGGCCGCTGGCTCCTTCCTTGCTGTTGTCTGAGGCAGGGTGCAGGAGGGTGGCTGTCAGCGCAAAGTGCCGGCAGGAAGGTTTTGTTTTTCCCTGGCGGGTTTCCTAGCAGGCCAGGCCCCACAGTGAAGCAGCGGCTGAGCAAAGGGAAGACCTTCTGACTCTGCAGAGACACATCACGTTCGTTCACACACATCCCAGCCACGGACTCGGAGGGGATAACCTGTCCCAGGCCAGGTACGCAGTGGACACTCCATTAAGAGAGTCACTTCACTTTCTTTGCTTCTGCCTTGGAAGAACTCTCTGTGCACTCAGCCACTGCTGCCGTTCCTCGCTCCACCCTCCCGTCCATCTGGTAGTTACGAGCACCTACTGCATGCCGAGCTCTGGCCTAGGTGCTGAGCAGAGTCACAGCCCCGCCTCTCTAGAAGCTTCTAGACTAGCAGGGGAGATGGCATTCATCAGAAAGCCTGAAAAGCGATGCCAGTGAAGGAACAGTAATCGCTGTTCTCACTGAAGATGAAGAAGTGAAGGGAGATGGAGAAATAGAATTCGATCCAGTCTCTCTGATAAAGTGATATTGGGTATTGGGACTAAAATCTGAAGGATGGGGCAGGGGACTTCCAGGAGGAGGGACAGGCACATGCAAAGGCCGGGCAGGGGAGGAAGCACAGTCCGTTTGAGACAGTGAGAAGGAGATGTGGCTGGAGGCTGAGGGGAGGGGTGAGAATCACCCGGATGATCAGACAGGGACCGTGACCCAGGCGTGTTTGTGGACTCGTGAGAGACGCCCTCTGGGGCTCCTGGGCACACTCTGTGGGAGAGAGGAGGAAGAGCAGGGACCCAGCACTGCCCGCAGGAGGGTCCTGGGGCTGCTACGAGAGAGCAGGCCGTGTCCCTGGGCACGCGTGAGTGTTCCTGGGCTGCTCTGCTCCCCAGATGTTTGCAGCCTCCACTCCGGTTGTTTGCGATCCTTACTCCCAGCTGTTTGCAGGTCAGCATGTCAGCTGTTGGCACTTTCCCCTGTCCCCGACTCGTCTGCAGGCCTCAGCCTCAGGAGTGTGCAGTCACCACCCCAGCTGTTGACAGTCACCGTCCCAGCTGTTTGCAGCCACCACCCTCTGCTCTTTCTAGTCCCTTTCCAGCTGTGTGCAGTCACCACCTCGATCATTTGCAATTTCCATCCCCCTTTTGGTGCTAGGTGAGGCTTGCTCAAGATTGGTTCTAACAACAGCCATCACTATTAGCTTGTAATTGCGTGCCTGCTGCATGCCAGGGACTGCGCTGAGAGAGTTCGTACATGCACTGTCTCATTTGGTCCTCACACTAACCTCTCCATTTGGTCATCAGATATCTCTGGCCTGGCTTACATTAGGCGCTCGGCCAGCAGCTGGGTGTGTAATAAAGACCAGAACTGGACGTATTCCCACTCTCCTGGAGCTTTGCATCTCCACAGGTGTTCATAAAGCAATGACACCACCAAGTGTGCAGTCACAGAGAAAGGCCCACGAACAAAGCAAAGGAACTTGGGCTGGACAGGCCATCAGAGAACCCCTGGGCAATGACTCTTGAGCCAAGAGCTGAGGAATGGGCACAGCGAATTGCTGCTGAGGTAGGGGGCCCCGTGTCAGATGCCTCGGAGGGAGGGCCAAGAAAGGACAGTGAGGGCAGCATGCGGGGCCGGTGGAAGCCGGGCTGGGGGCCCTGGTCCGGGTGGCCTTGAATTTGTTGGTTTCTGTTGAAGGTGAGAGTGAGGGCCGTAAAAGCAATTAAGAGGCTACTGCATCTGTCCAGGTGAGAGACGACGGGACCTCAGACTAGGAGGTGGCGGGGGACGGTGGAGAAAGTGGACAGACGTTGGAGATACAGGGCAGACAGGCCTGGGTGGTGGGAGGGCAGAAGCCAAGACAACTCCCAGCCTCTGGCTTGGGCTACTGGGTGATCAGAGGTTCCATTCTCTGAGCTGGGAGCATCGTCAGAGGACCAAGGCTGGAGGAAGGAGGGACAGGGGCACAAGAGACGTTGAGAAGGAGACCCTGGCAATCGGCCGCACAGCGGCACAGAGCCCAAGCCTTGGTCTCTGGAGCCAGACTCTGCCTCCCAGTCCCAACCCTCCACCTTCTAGTGGTTTGTCCTTGAGCAAGTCTTTTAATCACGCTCTGCCTTGGTTTCCTCTTTAGCTGAATGTGGGGGGAGGGGAGAGGTTATCCTGAAGCTTCTTGGTGTGTGAGTGCTTAAATGAGCTCGCCGTATCCACTGTACCGGGTGTATGTCCCCAGACTGTAGCTTAGCACATCGGCACATAGTAGAACTTACTCGTTTCTTGTTGAATGACCCAGGAGGCAGCTTCTGGGATGGGTTATAGACAACCTGCCAGTGGGGGAAGGAAAATGTGTCCCAGCAGAGAGAGCGGCAGAAGCACAGACAGAGGGGCCTACGAGGGCGTGGCACCCTCAAGGCGCTGGACATACTGTGGTCTTGGCCGGGCACAGGGCACAGGGAGGGCAGAGACTAGGGCAGGGGGCAGGCAGGGCCTAGGTCATGTCCAAGGCATTTGGATCAGACCCTGAGAGGCCAAGGGAGCCCCAGAGACTCAGAGCAACAAAGACAGGGCCTGGGGGCCCTTAAGAAGGATGAATTAAGGGAAGGGAGACCAGAGACAGGAGTGGCTGTGGCAACAACCCAGGTGACAATGACTCTTTTTGTTTTTTCATTCAATGAGCATTTAGGAGGTGCCAAGAACTTATTCAGGGGCTCATCCTCCAGAACATGGATGATCCAGCTGGTGTGATCACCTGACATGCCCCTCCCTGCCACCTCCCTTGGGACATTTCTCTACTTAGAAACACTTTTCCCTGTGGGAAATTCTGGCAGGTCAAGAAGGGGAGGAAAGAACTGGCATCACCTCCTTGGGGACTGGTTATGCAGAAAGTGATTTCAAAGAGTCTGCTGTTATATTTGCAAAGCTGATCTGTGACCACGGCTGCTTCCTCTTGGGGATAGGCCCAGTCCCCATGGAGTATCCGCTGTCTTAGTCTTTCCCTCCCTGCAGCAGAAGGATGTCTCCATGGCCAAGGCCAACGTGAGAACTTGTGAAGCTGCTGGTCACAGGGGTGCTTCCCCCCTCCACTGCCACCCATTCCACCATTCCTGGGGTCAGGGACCTCAGGGGACAGGGTCTCTGGAAAGAAAGAGGTCTCACAGGAAAGCTTATATTTCTGTGCATTTGTTTGCCAGATGCTGTTGGCAGAGAGTGAACATCAGTGTCTCCGAGGGCAGACGAAGGTGCTTGCACCATAACCAGGGGTGCTGTGACAATCACAGACTGCATGGGCCTTGCCCTGTTCCGGAGCCAGAATCTCACAGAGTGAGCCGGGGAACCTACATTCTAACAAGTTCCCCGGCGATCCAGATTTAGACAAAGGCGGAGCTTCTCAAACAGTGCAGGGATCCCTGGTGGGTCTGGTAAAGCGCCAGTTCCCACTTGCTCGAGGTAGGGTGAGGCCCGAGCTGGGCATTTCTAACGAGCTCCCAGGTGATGCTCGTATTGCTGGTCCTCAGACCACATTCAGAACAGCAAGGCACTCAAACTCTTTTTTTTTTTTTTTTTAAGGAACTAAGCCCCTCTCAAAAGAAATCTTGCACAAAACCTCAATGCATAAAACAGATGACATTAAAATAAAAGTATACAAATGTCTAATGCTTGCTTGTTTTAAAACCTGTCAGTGTAAACAAGGCAGCTTTGATGAAGATAGAAGTGCTACGTTCAAGGTTTCCATTGCTGTCTTACATGGGCCTCAGAATCCCTAGATTCAAGCCAAATGTGAGCGGCAACCCAATGCCCCTGCTTCGAGGCTGCAGGGGCCGGTGATGGGGAGGAGGCTGCTCTGGAGGGATGGAGCCCTGAGCTGCGCTCCCTCCCTCTTGGTATGGAGACTCAAAGCTCAGCACTCAGCCCTTCTTCCCCATCCCCCCTTCCCCTCCCTGGAAAGCAGCCACAGTTAAATGTAGCAGAGAGCCAGGCTTTCTTTTCTTTTCTTTCTTTTTTTTTTTAAGACAGAGTCTCGCTCTGTTGCCTGGGCTAGAGTGCCATGATGTCAGCCTAGCTCACAGCAACCTCCAACTCCTGGGCTCAAGTGATCCTCTTGCCTCAGCCTTCCAAGTAGCTGGGATTACATGTGCGTGCCATCACACACGGCTAATGTTTTCTATTTTTAGTAGAGACGGGATCTTGCTTTTGCTTAGGCTGGTCTCAAACTCCTGACCTCAAGTGATCCTCCTACCTCAGCCTCCCAGAGTGCTAGGATTACAGGCGTGAGCCACCACGCCCGGCCAAGAGAGCCAGGGGAGGTGAGAGTGAGAGGGCAGCTGCGAGGAACAATTGCTAGCCCACACTGGAGGCCGCAATGCCGAGCACACTCATTAGTGGTTTGGCAGCTGGGAAGGACAGAAGGGACCTCGGTGGGCCAGGCCCCGAGGCTGCCCAGGCTCCTCTGGAGGAAGGCAGGATGTAGCTGCACCTGCAGGGGTCGGCAGAGAGGAGCGAGTGGCCCATCTGTTGGGACGGCGTGGGACTGGCAGGGGGGCATGTGGGCAAGACCAGGTCAGTGGAGCTGGAAGTACCTGAGTGTGAATCCCGGGGGTGCCACTTGCTCACTGTGTGGCTCTCGGTAAGTTGCTTGACTTCTCTGGGCTTTGTATAAAAAAGGAATACTCGGTAGTTTCAGGAGGGTTAAGCGGGATAATGGACGTGAAAGTCTCTGCCCCTAAGTAGGTCCTGCACCTTTGTTTCCCAAGCTGGAGGTCAAGATCCTCAGGGTCCTTCTCCTGCTGGTACAAATCTCGGCTCCCTTTCAAGCATCCAGTTTACACAGCAGAGGCCCGGAGCCTCTTCGATCCCTCGCCCTTAGAGGAACACAGATGGTCTCAGCCCACTCGCAGGCTGCCAAGGTGCAGCTATCGATGCTCTTATAAAAGGACCAGGAAGCAAGCAGTCACTCTGCGCTCTGAGCTGTGTCCCTGGCCCAACCCTTGGATGCCATGTAACACCCTGGATGGGGAAGTTCCACTAATGAGTCTGACTGCCCCATCACTGGGAGCTCCTTGAGGGCAGAGGTGGCACTTCACTCACCTTGGCACCGCCCAAATCCAGCCTGAGGCTTGGCACGGAGCTGGCCCCAGCCCGGATTTATAGAATGACAGCAGCCAGTTCCTTTCCTGATGCCCATTAAACCCTCCACCCTCCACTTAGCCCCAACATTCAGGGCTACAAGGCTCACACCTGGCAGCAACACCCTCCTCCCTCTGCTCTCTCCAGCCATGTCTTTCCTTATCTCCCAAATACTGCTTAAGGTTTGCCCTCAGCAGGAAATCATCTCTCCTTGGGGAGGCAGGGGCAGGGGAAAGGAAGCTGACATGTGGCATCCTTGGCACAGCACAGAGTCCTCACACCAAACCCTGTAAGGGATGCATCAATGTCATACCCATTTTACAGCTGAGGAAGCTGAGGCTCAGAGTGGCACAGAGCAGGTGAGGAGGGCCAGGCTCCCAGTCCAGGTCTGCTCATTCTCAGCCCTGCCCAGAACTGCCACCTTCCTTCTTCCCCGCTGGGCCATGACTCAGCTGCTCCTTAACCCCAGGTCCTGACAGAACCCCTGGCTTCTGTCTGTGCTCTTCTTGCTAATAGCCTAAAGTCCTCCCAAGTCTGCTTTCCTGGCTCCAACCCCAGGCCGCCATGCTCTCCGCCAGGGCTCCTGCCCAGCTCTCCTCTCCCAGTGGGCACCTGGAGCGTAATGCAGGGCACTGGGCAGGAGAACAGACCTCCATCAGCACCGACTCCAAGGTGCCTTTCTTCTTCCACCCTGAGACCCGGGCAGGGACAAACAGCACCTGACTCCGACAGGGCACAGTGGGTGCAAGAACATCATGCCAGGAAACGCCCCAAGATTGCCCCAGGGCAGCGTGTGTGCATCAGAACTAAGGGTGCCCAGCGGAGGAGGGCTCTGGGGAAGTGGGGCTCTGGGGAAGGCTTCCTGGGAGAGGTGGGAGGACCTGGACCCCCAAAGGCAGAAGCACCTGGAGCAGGTGCTCGTGTGTACGCAAGGCCTTCAGGCTGGGCTGTGCGGTCCTCTGGCGCCAGGCTGGGGGTGGGACGATGCTGGCGACGGCTGACAGCACAGCAGTGATAAAGGCTCAGCCAGGTTCCAGAACCCCTCTGCCCAGGAGGGGCTGAGGTAGTCAAGAAGCCAATGAAATGCATCCACCTTCTGCCACCATGGGAGCCAGTCCTACATGGAAGACTCCGGGGCCACACAGATCTACGTTCAAGTCCTGCTTCTTCCACTCCCTGATTCCTTGGCCCTCGGCAATCCCCCGTCTGTAAAATGGGTAATGACAATCCCCATGTTATACCCGTGTTGTGAAAATCAAAGGATATTATAAGTAACCAGCATTTACTGATCGCATGTTAGAACACTACTCTAAGTGTTATACAAGGTCATTCTCTACTGTAAGATGTAGCTTTGTGAGTGGTGACTGGAACAGCCAGGGCATGGAGACCTGCCTGACATCTGATGGGACATGGTCTCTGCAGAGGGCGCCTGTCACAACAGCAGAAACTTTGGGGCTGGGGGGGTTCTGAGAAGCTAGGCTGGCAATGGAAGGTGTTGGGAATTAGGTTCTTCCCTTAACTGCGCATTTGCAGAGCTGAGGCCCAGGTCTCTGTTCAAACACTGCCTTCTCAGAAATGTTGCTCTCCCTGTCCCACTCTAGCATGTTCCGCCACTCTGTTTCCTAACCCTATGTTAGCTTTCTTTTTAGTACCTGGTCTATTATTCTTTTTGGTTAAATTGTTGATTGTCTCCTAAGGCTAGACCATGACCTCCGGGAGAGCAGGGACTGGTTCCACTTTGTTCATGGGTGACACCCAGCACTTAAAACACCTGAAAGGTAGCAGAAATTCAACAAATATTTGTTGGCTGGAACAAAAGCTAAAAAAAAAAAATGAAAGGGCTGATAGAGAATCAACCATGTTGCATTGGCATCTCAGTCAAAGTATGGTCTGTCTACTAATAGTCTTTTCAGCCAATGGTGCTAGAACAACTGGACATCCATGTGGGAAAAAAATGAACCTTGATCCTCACTTCACCCCATACACAAATATTAACTCTAAACGGATCATACACCTGAGAGTATGTCCAAGCTAAAACTTAAAAACTGCTAGAAGAGAACAAGAGAAAACCTTCATGGCTTTGGGACGAGGTAAAAATATCTCTCTCTCTCCATATGTATATAATATATATATATATATATATAAAATCATATATATAATTTTATAACTTGTTAATAAAAAGACAATTCAATTTAAAAATGGGCAGAAACTTGAACAAGCAATATTGAAATGGTCAATAAACACACAAAAAAATGTTTATCATCATTAGCCATCAGGGAAATGCAAATCAAACCCACAATGAGACACTACTACACACCCATCACAACGGTTAAAATTCAAAAGACTGAAGAAACCGAGCTTTAGCAAAGGTATGTCTGCCATGCATTGCTGAAGGGAATATAAAATGGTATAACCACTTTGGAAAACAGTTGAGTGGTATTTTATGAAGTTAAACATACACTTACCCCATGACCTAGTAATTTCATTGCTAGGTATTTACCCAAGAGAAATGAAACATGATCACACAAAGACTTAAATATGAATGTTCCTTCACAGTAGCTTCACTTACAATGGCCCCAAACTTGAAACAACCCAAATTTCCATCAGTAGGTGAAGGGATAAACAATTGTAGTACATTAGTACAACTAAATATTCTTCAGCAGTGAAAAATGCACCCCTGATCCACGTAACAACATGGTTGCATCTCAAAGTCATTGCACTGAAAGAAGCCAGACACAGAAGAGTCCATATTGTTGATTACACGTGCAATTCCACTGCGTGCAGCCCTAGGAAAGACAAAACCGATAGAAAGTGGCAGGAAGCAGATCCATTACCTGGGGTTGCAGGTAGGAGGAGAACGACCAAGAAGGGGTACAAAGGAACTTTTTGAGGTGCTGGCAGCATTTATGTCTTAGAGCTGGTAGTTAGGCGGATGTATAAACTTGTCAAAACTTATCAAACTGTATATTCTGGGTTGGTAAATTTTATTGTATGCTAATTATATCTCATCAGAGATAATTAAAAAAGAAAACATTTAGAATAGGTAGCCAAAAAAGTGCCAGGATGTGTAGTAAGATAAGTAGTAATCAGAGGTCCAAAGATCCATACATGGGCTGTGAACTCACTCCAGGAAATGGAGTTAGAGCCAATTAAACAGTTATTTAATTTGAATTACTGTGGATTCACCCCATTTAAGGGGATGAGAGTGTTGCAGGAAGCACATTACTCTCCCCTCTCCCTGCGCTTTCTCCACGCGGGGAGCCCATGTTCTCCTAGGTCTCGCTCCTCACACCCTCTGCAGCTCCTGGGCCGTGTCTTCCCCAGCAAGGCAAAGGGCCATAAAGGGGAGAATTGGTCTCCCCAAATTCAGGGCACTTAGGAAAAATCACGGGCTCTGCTCTCAGAAGATATCTTGATCCAAATCCCAGCTCGACCAAGTCACTCGATCTCTTTGTACTTTAAATTCTTAAATCTAAAAATCTAAGACATTTAAAAACATCACCCTCTGGTTGAGGCCCGAGGTGAGCCGACTGAGCCCACACAGTTGCCTCCAGTCTTTTCCCATCTCCTCCAGGTTAGGGTCGCCAGATAAAATACACCGTCTCAGTTAAATCTGATTTCAGGTAAATAGTGCATCATTTTTTAGTATAAGTAAATATTGCAGGGGGCACACTTAAACTAGAATATTGTATAGGACACATTTATACTAAAAAATATTTGTAGTTTATGTGAAATTCAAACTTAACTGGGTGTCCTGTATTTCTAATTGTGAGATCTAGCAACCCTATTCCAGGTGGCCCCAGATATATTATCTTTGAAGCTTCAGGGTACCAGAGAACACAGTTTGAAACCCTTTAGTTTACAGCAGCATGTCCTAAGCAAACGTGAACTGGGGTGGTAAATATTTGTAATTCTTCCACAGGAGTATAGAAGAGAGATGGAAGAGGCAGAGTGGGACCGAGCAGGAGCCACCATCGTGGGTCCCCCTGCCTCAGCCAGCTCTGATGAAGCCGAGCTCGACCCTAGGTGCGTGTGCACGTGCAAACCTCCCTGATTGGGAGGCAGAGGAGGGCGTGGTCTTGCAGTTCTGCGGAGGAATATCTGGATCTGATGCAAAGAACACCAGCAGTTAGAAAACGTCTTAAATGACTTGATCCGGCCATAGGGGCCCCTGGGCAAGTCATTTAAAATCTCTTTCTGACTCAGTTTCTTCATCTCTAAAATAGGCCTCTAAATCAACTTAAAATACATGTTACAGAGTAGGAGAGGGAAGTCACAACATATAAAATGGACAAAACAGTGATACCCAGAATATATTAAGAGTGCCAAGTCAATTAATAAAAGGCAAATAACCCAACAGGAAAAAAAATGGGCAGGAGATATGAACAAAACAAAACAAAACTTCAAAACAAAAACAAAAACAAATGGAGGATAAGCATATGAAAGAGACACATCATTAATAATCAGGAAAATGCAAATCAAAACAACAATAAGATAGCGTGATTTGACTATCAGATTGGCAGAAATGAGACTGATGAAATCCAGTGCGGGGAGAGGGTAAGGAAATCAACCCAGGTTGTTGGTGGGAATGTAAATTAGCAGGGCTTTTGGGGAGGACAATTCAACAATATCAAAATTACAGCCTACATAGTCTTTTTTTTTTTTGAGACGGAGTCTCACTCTGTTGCCCTGGCTAGAGTGCCGTGGCATCAGCCTAGCTCACAGCAACCTCAAACTCCTGGGCTCAAGCGATCCTCCTGCCTCAGCTTCCTGAGTAGCTGGGACTACAGGTGTGAACCACCACACCTGGGTAATTTTTTTCTACTTTTAGTAGAGACGGGGTCTCACTCTTGTTCACGCTGGTCTTGAACTTCTGACCTCCTTCTTCAGCCTCCCAGAGTGCTGGGTTTACAGGCATGAGCCACCGCACCTCCCTGTGCATAGTCTTTGACTCAACAGTTCCACTCCTCACTTTCCACCCAATAGACATTCTTATTACTACATCAGCTCACAAACATGCATGAACAATAGTACTCATGACAACGTGGCTTTTAACAGAGATCACTGGAAACACCTTCAATGTCCATCAATAAAATGGTTAGATAATTCATGGTGCAGAAATCCATATAGTGACCAAGAAGAAATATGAATATAGAAAGAGCTCTAAAGAATATGCCATGTGTAAAAAAGCAAGTTTCAGAATAATACATTTTGCATTATGCCCCTATGTAAAAGAGTACGACTATATCTGCATATGCATATATATGTGTGTGTATATATGTGTCTATACATATGCATATACCTGTGTCTATGTATATGTATATATCCCTATCGAGACCTATGTAAAAGGTATAAATGTATAGGAAAAAATCTGGAAGGTCACACCTCAATCCGTGAACCTGAAAACCTCTGAGAGGTAAAGGCAGAAGACGGCAGGTGAAGAAGGGGGACTCTCAGTTTGTACTTTGGAGATTTCTAGACTGTTTTAAAATTTTACAGCAAAACAGAGTAGTAATGTATTTACCTTTATCCTTTAAGAACTTGATTTACAGAATCGTGTTGGGTCACACTGGCTCCCTCCCTCATCTTGCTTCTCTCCAACTCACTGTCCCCTGATGTCACTGACTTTCACTTTCCTCTGCTTTCAGGAAGGGCTTCCCTCCTCCTGTCCAAGGGGAACCTTTGGGCCTGGGCCCTCGGCCCCATCTCGGCCACCTCTGCCCACTTTGCGTCTCCCGGGCCCTTAGGTATCAGCAAGCCCATGCTTCCTGTGGCAACAGCCTGTGTGCACACTCTCTCTCTCTCCCTTCTTCTCTGTCTTCACTTCTCTCTTTTGCTACTTCTACTTCCTCCAGCTACCATCTTGCTTTGCTCTTCTAAATGACCAAACAAATGGAAAGAGAAGTTAAATGAGCCCCCTCTTCCTCCAGAGCCAGGCTGAGGGACGCCCCCTCCCACCAGGCCAGCTCTCCGGATCCCGTGCTCCCAGCGCCAGGGCTGCTCCGTGGGAGCCCTTCTCACAGTTGCCTTCCACACGTGCTTAGGTGCTCCTTGATTAACATCTGCTCTCTCCCTGAAGACCCATAAAGGAAAGAATAGCACCTACATTTTTGTTTTTCATTACATTTCCAGAACCCAACTCAGTATTCAACACACGGTAGATATGCCATAAATATTCATCAAAAGAAACAAATTTAGTTCGTTGTTAGTTAAAGCACCCTCCATCCTGGAACTACTTCCCCGAAGCCACTTGCACTTCTCCAACACGGATGGACCCAGGAATCTAGCCTCATTGGCCTCATCCACAGACCAGCTTGTTTATGCAATTGAGTATTTCCATGAGCTCCCATCATTCCTGAAGACAATAGATGCTTGGTAAATGTTTCTCAGGGATGAGGAGAAAGTTCTCCAAGAGTGTAAATTCTCCAAGAGCAGATCCAGGCAGACTCTCACAAAGTCCATATTCAGGCTACTCTGTGCTGTCCTGGTTTCTCACAGCACGACCGCCCCACTCTGTGTATACATGTGCAGTCTTTGGCGTGGCCAAGGTTGGAATCACTCATTTTAAACTCACAATGCAGGACTACTCTGTCACCATCAGAGGCTGCCAAGCAGCTGATTCGGCAGGGCCTGCTGGCTTCAGGGCAGTGCTCTGGGACATCAGACCTAGTCCCTCTGGACTCCACTTCCTACCAGCCCAGCAACTGGGACAAAAGCCACTGCCAGGCCTGCTGCCTGTGGGATATTGTCTCTGCACTTGGCCTCCAGTCAAGACCTAGGGCCTACGCAGAACCTTTAAGTCCTCCAGAGCCCTTAGGTCCAGCTCAGATCTTGGGAGACAGAAGATATGCCAGCTGGCCTCACCCCCCACTCCTGGATCACTCTCTAACCATTTTGTTCACATTCGGTTCCCAGCTACAGGAGGGGTTGAGAGTTTATCATATCTCTGTTCTTTTTTCACTCTGGAAAGAAACTGACTCATTGCAAATTAATGCTTTAACAATTCCAAAGTCCAGTTGTGTTTATATTCAGTAACCGAGAGCAGCAGTTCATCTCGGTTTTTCTGTTGATGTGCACCTGACAAGCATTATTCCCAGGCATGACCACAACCATCTTTAGAGATGTGTGCACCCTGGGGCTGGCGCTTGCCTCGCAGAGCTCACCTAGAGTGATATGGTGAAAAACACAATTGACAAAGTAGGAATAAGCAGCCAACTGGAAGAAAATATGCACAATAGACATAACAAACAAAGAAAGAATGCTCTAATATTATTCAGAGCTCTTGCAAATTGCTGGAAAAGGAAAAGAAATTCAAATGACCCAAGAAACAGGCAAAGGACAGAAAATTCACAGGAAAAGAAATGCAAATGATCGATAAACATGGACAGACACTGAACCTCACTGCTAATCAGAGCAATATGCAATTACCACGCCCTCTGGCTGTATCTGCCACTCTCTCCTCCTGCCCCAACCCGGAAGACACATTGCCTGCCCAAATAAAATTCACAGAGGGAAGAGAAAGTGTGGAAGGATGACTAGAAGCCGCACTTAGTCAAGCTTTGAATCCCCCAGTCTTGGCTTTTCTATGAAAACCTCTTTGCCTACAGGTCCTGGCACAGGTGTGTGGATTCTGTACATATCAGCTGTCGGGGCACAACACGCAGGGAACAAACAGAATGTCTTGGCGGCAAGTACTAATCATCCTGGAGCTACAGAGAGGTGGGCAGACAAGAGGGCTAAGCCAAGTCCTGAGAACAGAGACCAAGCAGCTCACGCCAGGCGAAGGAGAAGGAAAGGGTTGCCCGTCCAGGGGGCCAACCTTCCAGGCAGGCAACTGGAATTTCCAAAGGGCGCCATCTCTGGGCGGGATGGGTTTGTGTGCCCCTGCTGGAAGATAAAATTAGAGAAATGGTGGAATCGACTCTATGAATCAACTTAAGAGAAAACTGGAATTGATTCCATGAATCAGAAAAGAAAAAAGGAAGGAAGGAAGGAAGAGTTGAGGAAGGGAAGGAGAGAGGGAAGGAGGCACGGAGGATGGGAGAGGAGGAGGAAGAGGGGAAAAGGAAGAAAATACTGGGTAGTATTTATTACATCTGGCACTATGCTTTGCATGTATTATCTTATTTAATCCACAGAACAACCCTTTGAAGGAGTTATCATTAGCACCTGCAGAAACTAGGTTCAAGTCACTTTCCCAAGGTCGTGCAGTGTGTAAGTGACCATGCCAGTTCCAGAGGCTCCGGGTGCTGTGCTCTGAATCTCTCTGATGCCTGGCCTGTGTGCAGGGCTCAGCTCTAGGCACCTAGCAGGCTGGAGAAACTGAGATTGGTTTTCCTGCTCTTTGGTGGCTTGGAAGCTGCCTGAGCAGGACGGGGCTACAGGAAGGACCCGGAGGGCTGCCAAGTCAAGGATCATGTGGCGGATTTGGACCTGGTGTAATGGCTGGGTGAGAGAAGCCAGGGCACGACTCTTCTCCCGAAGATGATTCCCAGTCCAGGTGTGGCTCCTGCATGTCCCTGTGGGTGCCCACATGTCCTTAGTAAAGGCATTATTATTCTCCTCTTTCTGCATCTGGTCTGATTAATCTAATTTGCACATGTGAATGAGAAGCTGCTCTGATCCGTTTAATACGTTGGGACCTCATCCCAGCTCATTTGCATGGCGGGTCTGGCCAGCGGAGGTGGCTCCTGTTCCCTGCCTTCCTCCCTCCCACAGCCCCGCCCTCCCGCCAGGCAAATTCTTGCTGAGCAGGCAAATGGTGATCCGTGCTGTTGCTTTTAAGTCTTAAAACCCATTAGGAGTGTATTAGCAGACGTGCTGAGAGCTCATTTGAGTAATAAAAATCCTTTTTTGTGTGCAGCTAATAAAACAGAAGAAAGAAAAGAGAGAAAGAGAAAGACTTGGAGGGGGAGAGAGAGGGAGGTTGTCTTCCAGCCACAGTTAGGAAGGAAAGCTGGGATCTGTCTGCACGGCTCTTGCAACTGGGCTCCTTGGCTTTGGTGAAGGGACTGGTGACGGGAGGAACATGGGTGGGAAGCTGGAGAGTGTCTTCTTTTCTAGCAGGCTGTGGTCCAGAAAGGTAGGATGGCCATCTCCTCTGCCCCCAGGGGCAGCCTGGCGACCACCCCCTATGGTTTTGAATATTTGCTTCCCCCAAGACCCGTGTTGTAGCTTCGTCCCAAATGTGGCACTCTTGAGAGGTGGGCCCTTTAAGAGGTGACTGGGCCATGAGGGCTCTGTCTTCATGAATGGATTAATCCATTCATGGATTAGTGGGTTAATGGGTTAATGGGTATCATGGGAGGGGAACTGGAGGCTTTATAAGAAGAGGAAGAGAGACCGGAGCTAGCACATTAGCACGCTCAGCACCCTCGCCGTGGGATGCCCTGTGCCACCTTGGGACACTTCAGAGAGTCCCCACCAGCAAGAAGGCCCTCACCAGATGAGGCCCCTTGACCCTGGACGTCTCAGCCCCCATAACTGTAAGAAATAAATTCCTTTTCTTTATAAATGATTCAGTTCCAGGCATCCTGTTATAAGCAACAGAAAATGGACTAAAGCAGACTCCCAGCTCATTTGCATGCAGAATGACTAGTTTGCAGGCCAGTTGTGGCTATAAGCCCGAGGACAGTCACCTTGTCCAGGTGTCCTTCTGTCTGCCCGCTGCATTAGCCTTGTTGCTATTCTCACGCAAGGCTGCCCTGACTGCAGCCTGCGGGTCTGTAGACAACCAGCCTGGTGGCCTCAGATCCACTTCTCTGCTTCTCTGAATGGCAGCCTCAGATGGCCCAGGTGAAAGAGCTCAGTGTTGTGTCTGACACACAGAGGACCAGCTACATAATCAGCATCCAGCACACAATGAAAAGGCAGGGCCCCTTGTTCTAACATAATTAAAAATTCCAAAAGGGCAACAAGAGAGCATTAAACCAAGCTCAGGGCCCTTCTACAAGTGGGGCCCTAGAAGACTGTATGGGTCCTATGTCTATGAAGCTGGCCCTGGCTACATGTTAGGTAGTCAATTATTTGTCATTGATGTGTGAATGCCCCTAAGAGTTGATCCTCAATTTAAGAAAGTCCAAATATCTAAGTTGCATAAACAGCCCAGACTCCCAGAGTCTTCCATTAACAAGGACATTGAAGAAGAGGCTTTGGAAGGCCCTCCCCAGGCATGTCCAGCCTCTCTGACGTCTCCCTCTGGTTAGTGCTGGCCCCAGATATTCCACGTTCCCCTAATAGCCCATTCAGGCCCCATAAGCCAAGACTTATCTAAGTCCTTTTGTGTGAATCCAGGAGAAAAGCTGCACAGAAATCCTCTTAGAGTTAATCCCTCTGAGAACAGGGGCTAAATCTACAAGAATGCAGAGCAGAGGAAGAGGCAGTAAAATCAGAGGACGGGCAGTGAGAATGGTCTTTCCTGAGACGAAAGGAGAAGCAGGCCATGGCAGGCGAGGCTGAGCTTGCATCCCCCGGTCTACAGCAGCTAGATTCTTGACCTTGGGCAAACCCCTTCCCCTCTCTGAGGCTTTCCCCCAGTTCTTTAAAGTATGTTGAGGGCAGTTGGACACATACCCAGGGATATTCATCATGGCATTGTTTGTATTTGAAAAAGAAGAAAAAGAAGAAAAGAAAACAACAGAAGTGTCCTTCAAGAGAGGATTTTAGTAAATCAAATGTTGCTAACATTTGCACAGTGGAATTCTGTGTAACCATTAAACCATACTGATATGGGAGATTTCTTTTTAAAGATGTCAGGTAAAGGCATTTACATTTTTTATTTCTCTTGAAATACACTGACAACAACAAGAACAAAAAATATAGGGGAGTAACAGCTGTATCTTTAGTGAAACAAGGAAATGGTCTCAACCACTAACCAGGTATATTTGCCAAATACTGCAAAGTGTGAACTCACCCAAGGAGATGTTGACAGTCTGCATGTGTGTCCTCAGACCTTCAGCAAAATGCAAATGTCCCTCAAACGAATCATCTCAGCCCTCAAAAGGGCTTCAGTGAATTTTTTTTTTTTTTGTGGAGACAGAGTCTTGCTCTCTTGCCCAGGATAGAGTGCAGTGGCATCACCGTAGCGCACTGCAACCTCACACTCCTGGGCTCAAGAGATCCTCCTGCCTCAGCCTCCTGAGTAGCTGGGATATAGGTACACCCCATCATGCCCAGCTAATTTTTCTATTTTCACTAGAGACGGAGGTCTCACTCTTGCTCAGGCTGGTCTCCGACTCCTGGCCTCAGGCGATCCTCCTGTCTCAGCCTCCCAGAGTGCTAGGATTACAGGTGTGAGTCACCATGCCCGGCCCTTCAATGAACTTCTGATGGAAGTGACAAGATGTGGGTATGTGGACCAGATACCTCGTCAGCTCTACAGGCAGGAAAGGAGAGGAGAAGGCTGGAGGGGAGACCCTGTGCTTTTCCACCTGAACGTCAAGGCCCCTGCCTCCGACCTAGGGAGGCTGCAGAGTAAGGCACAGTACCACACAGGGCAGCTCCGGAACAGAGCGAACAGAAACACTGGATCTGGCGAGAGGATACCTAGACCACAAAATCTGACCCGCAGTGCAGAACTTTCCACTTTGTTATCCCCTATTTCTCGGGCCCCAGAGCTCCACACACTCTTCTTTAGCAAATATGTGGTCTAATTCAAAAAAAGAGGTAATTAGTAGAGAGCTACCTGGAGAAGTGCCAGAAGAAGTTAACAAAATAAATAAACAAAATAAGAGAGGAAGAAATGCATAAAGTAAAAGACTGTGGAAAACACAGACCTTGGAAGGAAGTACCAAAGGAAGCAAGATGAATTCAGAAAAACATGGTTCTCCAGTCTCAAAGGAATTGCAGATTTAAAAAAAAAAAAGGAATTCAGAGAAGACTTTCAAGATTCTAAAAGAGAAATTATAAGATAAGCAAAAGACATGAAAAGTGAGCTGGCAGAATAGGGGAAAGGAAAAGAAAGACCACACTGAAGGCAGCGGAAATAAGAGATGGAAAAGGAGGGGAAAGAGGGAGGGGGGAGGAAGAGAAATGAATTGAACACACCTGAAGACCCAAATCAGGGACTTGACAGGCAAGCTTGAGAAAATTAAATAAATACATGGAAAAGATCAAATATATAAACATTAATATGATTATAGAGAAGATCATAGATATGGAATATTGACAAAAGAAATTCAACACATCCATAAAGAAAAACGAAGATATAATCGATGAAAACATCCTTGAAATAGTGAAAGTTGAGTTTCAAGATCAAAAGAACACATAAGGTCTCCAAAAATTTTACATACAACAATCACCTTCAAGACATATTCTGATGAAGTTACGAAATTTCAAGGGACAGGAATGAATTGCATGGACATCCAGGCAGAAACGTCAGGTTAAACAAGAGAGAAATAAGTCTGGTTGACCTCCAGTCAAGTCATTCAAGCTCTGAGGAGAATTCCGGCTTAAGAGTTGTATACCCGGTGAAGTTGTCATTTAAATATTTAGAAGACAGGCAGACATTCTTGAGAATGCAGAAACTAAGGGAATGCAACACTCGTGAGCCCTTCTTGTAAAAAGTATTTGACAGTGGACTTCGGCACACGAAGAGATCACTCAAAATACAGAACTTTGCAATGTAAAATATATGGCAAGAAAATTGGTGGTGAGTGTTCAATCCTATTAAATACGGAAATAAGATTACACAACTGTGAGAATAATTGTACAGAACAGACTATAAATGCTATAGATCTTGCCAAATAAAAAAAAATTTAACTGTAAGCCAGGAAAGGGAGGTTAAGGAAATGAGAACAAATGTAAATGCAATAATCTCCTTATCTTTCAATGCAGGAGGTTAATAAGTGTTGCAAAAATAAAAATAATAAAAAGAATAATAATAATGACTTCAACTTCTTAATTGTTCTTTAAACTTTGTTCTTAACCTTAGAGGTATATTTTAGGAGCTAATGTCTAGTTATCTGAAGTTTATTTACTCCTTAAATTTTTCCTTAGTTTTTTTCCATCTGTTGAATTCAAGCAAAATTTTCCAAAGTAAAAATAAAATGGAGCGTATGTAGCAATCCTATTTTTTTTCTAAAATTCTTCTTTCCAGCTCTCTCATTAGCTTGATATCTCCCTAGCTAACCAGAAGTCAAGGGTGATGCTCTCAAAATGTTAGCAATGTTTTTACTTTTGGACTGTTGGAATTTCGTGTGATTATAACATGTCTCGTATTTACATTTTGACTGTATTGCTTGAATGTTAATAATAGTTAATAATATTCTTGAATGTTAATAATAGCAAAACTAAACCATTATTCCCTTTTTCCTGCTGATGTGGGGGTCCCACACCAGGAGGCCGAGTCTTGTGTTAGTGGCAGGGCCCAGCTCTGAAGTTCTGGCTTCAACCCTCCCCCAGTCTATTAACCTCCTGGTGTTTCAGTTTCCCCACCTGTAAAAGGGGGACGATAATAATTAATAACACTTGCCTCAGAGAAGAGTCGTGAGGACTAAGCACAATAATGGCCATAAAGTGCAGAAGCGATCGAAGCGCTTCATCAACGTTAATATTCAGAGTGGCCACACAGTCTCACTGCATGCTAATTAGAAGTGATTTGTATGCTGCCTTCGATTTGCCACATAAATTCAAAATTTCCCCGTGTTCTTTGGGGAACAGTTGCTGATTGTTGTCTTTAGGTCTCCAACTGCTGTTAGGCAGAGCTGTTATTAAATAATTAACAGAGGACCTAAGTTCATGCCTGGGAATTTTGTGGCTACTCGGATTGTTTTATGAGGCTTGCCACATAAATATATTCTTGCTACATCTGTTAACTGAAAAATTAAAATTAAAAAAAAATTTTTAAGTGGTTCTAGAACAGTACGTGTCACTAGATGGCAATGGATGATGGGCCGCATTTGTGTAAAATGGGAGGGGGCTGCAGTGGACCAGGCGAGGATGCTGAAAGCAGGTGCGGCTGGGGGAGTGGCCAGGGTGGGTCAGCCTCTCCCAACCAATAGCAACTGATTTGCATAAACGTCATCCCTGGGGTGATCACTCTTCACAGCAACTCCTCTCCCCCTTCTCCAACTCCCAGTCCCTTCCTTCACCTCCCCCCTCCCTCTCCCACAAGCCCAAGTCCCAGGTACTCAGAGCCGGAGGAGAATTACCCTAAAAGCAGTTGCTGAGATCTGTAGGAATTACATCTCCTCCTTCCCCTTGAGGTCTTAACAGTGGAATTGGATTAATCTCCAAGAACAAGCGCTCTTGTTTCTTAGTGGAAAAACAGAAGCTTTTGATTTCCATGAGATAAGATCCCTCTGTGGTAACATAGTTTTGTGCCTTTCTGTCATTGCTTTTTACAAGGTGACTAATAAATAATCCCCATTACACAAACACAGCCTGCATCCATCATGTGCAGACTGCAGGCGCTGAGGGATGATCCCTAATGGGTAATAATAATAGCTACCATTTATTGATTGGGTGCCGGGTGCCAGGCACCAGGCTAAGCATTCCCATGCATTATCTTCACAGGAGGATGCGGTCTCTCTTCTGCCTCTGCCTTCCTTGCCGGCGGCGTGGTTTAGGCTGCTCTAAGCCTCCGCAGCTATTTTGCTCCTTCTCCATACACACTCACGTCCCCTCTGTGGGGATGCACCCAGAGGCAGCTGCCCCCGCGAGAGGGACTCTCATGCACTATCCAGGCACCTCACTCTGCCTCTTCCTCTCCTTGTCCTCTGTCACTACCGTGGTCTATTCCACACTGGTATTTCCTCGAACAGACGTGGTGAGAGTCAAGTCTCAGATTGAGCTTTGGATGGAAGAACTCTGTCTAGGCCTTTCAGGCTGCTTCGAGAGTGGACAGCTATCGCTTTTATTGCCCCAGCATTTCTCTTCCCATTAGAGAACCGTCCTGCCTCCATCTCACGTGGCTCTACGCAGACTGTCAATCAAGTCACAATGCCCTACCTGCCTTGTGATTTGTGTGACTGGCCAAAATGACATCCCCTCCCCCAGCCCGCTGAGATTTGTCTTGGAGTGTGGCACATCACTCACGCATTGCCAATAACAGTTCTTCCGTGACTTCTGATACATGGATGCTGGGAGAAATATGATCTCTGTCTTTCTCTAGGATCATGTAAATTCAAAGCTCCCAGAAGCTATCTTGTTGCCACATGAGAGAGAAAAAGCAGAGTTGAGAGATGAGCAAGGTCTCAGCGACACTGGACCCAGTTGTTCCTGAGACCATTCACCCTTTGAACTTCCCTGAAACCTAAGAGAATACGTTACATTTCATGTTCAAATTTCTTTGAGTTGACTTTCTCTTACATACCTCCCCAAAAATCATGGAAATAGGCTAAAGATATTGTCATTGGAATCCAGCCAGCTCACTAGAGCATTTGGAGCCACAGCTTTATCTAGTAATCAAGGGTTTCTTTGCCAACTTCATTCTTTGCATATATACTATATTTCCTTGATTCAAGCATGTCATCAATAATGACATGCACTGTCAATTTAATTAGAGCTTCTTGAGGAAAATAAGAAAAAGAAAAATAGCACATACTGCATTTGTTGATTCTAAGATTTGTCTTGATTTCAGAAGGGTTAAACTCTTGGATGGGGTGCAGGGGGACAGGGAGGACATCGCGGACCTATGGAGTCTCCCGAGGCGGCTTCTTAGGAGGAGATGGTCTGAGGTGGGGTCCAGGTATTCCTAAGGTCTGGCCAAATAGCATCCTAATTCCATGCAATCTGTTATTCCCTACTCTCTCCTGCATCGAGGAGCTCGATGTTCCGAGACAGGGTTCTCCATCTGGCCCTGGACTTGCCCGTCCTCACCCTCTCTCCATTCTCCCAGCAATCACCTCTGCTCAGTCCTTTCTGGGTGGGGCTGGGCAGCCCAGGTCCTGCTGCTATTGGTCATTCCCCAATTACCCCTGACCACAGTAGACACGGAAAGGCTCAGCAGGGACACAGTCTCCTACCACTTTTAGTCAATGGCTCTTCATGCTGACACGGGAAACCCATGAACCAAGTCCCGTTTAGTGAAAATGATTTCTCAATAGGGAAGCTAATTAGAGCTGAGATAAAGAAATCTTCCCAGAGAAAGAGAACATGCCCAGATCAAAGCACATTCGGCTAGGGAGACCCTCCCTGCCTTGCCCAAGAAGCAGAAGGAGGGTGAGAGATCTACTTCCTGGACGATGACAGGTCCTGTGCTCGTTTCTGGCTTAGGCATTTTACGGGGCCACCTCTGATAGTGAAAATACAGACAGTGCTTACGTGCTCAGGCTGTAGGAGAGGATTTGGTGCGGGGAGAAAGGAGGACTTTCAAATGCTCCTAATACCTCAATTGCCAGGACTCTGCCTACTTCCCCTATATGTGGCTGCTCTGTGACATGGTTATGATTAGGTGTGACTCATGCAGCCACTGTAGGCTCTGTCATGCGTAGGCCTTGATTTGGCCCTGAACAGGGCAAAGCCATCATTAGAAGGTGGAGGTCAAATTAGCTACGTGGCCACAGGCCCAATACTATGAGCAAAGAGGAGCTCACTGGCCTTGAGCCCCCCTTGTCCTCACCAGACTAAGTTCCTGCCTCAGTTTCTCTGGCTGGTGACACAGCTCCCTTAGCACTGGAACCTTATCTTGGGACCCTGCTGAGCTCAGGAATCTGTCTTCCATGGATGGCTCCTGTTCCTCTGGCACCTCAGATTTGTATTCCCGCGGGGCCTATGCAGCCCCTTTCCAAGGACAAGCATAAATCGTGCACACCATCAGGATGCCGTCCTCTCTGCCATCCAGCAATGTGTTCTGTGATGCCTGAGATCAGGGATGACAAAAACCTCACTGCACCGCCATTCCTATCACCCCACCCATGCGGACATCACTAATTGATCTCTGCACTCTTCTCAGTGACTCTAGAGTTGGCCTCAGCACACAGTTCTTGTCAGCCACAACTAATTGACTGATATTGACGCACAAGATGAAATCCACTTGTCCTCTCTGCCAGGTCCTTCTGTCAGTACATTCTTGGCCCCCTGTCTTTTAGGACCCCAGCCCATCTTGGTTCACTGCTAGGCCCATCCTGATTCTCAGCCAGGTACCTCAGTCTAGAGACACCCAGGAGGCCGCCCTCCCAGTCCTCACCACAGTCCCCTGGTCTTTAGCTCAGAGACTAATATCCTGCCTCCTAGGAGGGGGATGCTGGATATCATACCTGGAGAATTCTGTGGCCTCAGACCCCACCCACACTTGCTTTCATTATTCCTGGGGCTTCAAGCAAGGGAGCCAGTAGACCAGCTGCTCATAGCCGATCCCATTCCACTCCAGATCATTATCTAACCTCTCACCTCCAGTTCACCATTCCACACTGCTTCCGGAAGAACTTATTCCAGAGTGTAAATAACAGGTGAAAACAGGTGAGCATCCTGGGCTTCCAGAGCCTCAGAAAGAAACTGTCAGAGGGCTTATTGCTCATTCCCTTGTCTTGCGATTGCTGGTTTGTGGGCTTGTCTGTCTTACTCAATTGTGAGCTCCTAGAAGGCACCAGAGGACCCGGTCCTGTTTATCTTCATTTCTCTCCTAATAACTAGCATGATGCAAGACTGGAAGAATGAATGAATGAACGAGCCACGGTTCATCGTTGGGTACGAGCTCAGTTAGTTTATGCTCTGCCTTCTCTTCTCTGAGTCTCCAGCTGTGTCCAGGGTGGAGTCATAACCACACAAGGTGACCCAGGCCAGGAGGGTGAGTCCCCAAGCAGTCAGGAAGTACTGGTGAGGAAGGTCAGCATCTCCCAGTGGGTCCACTGAGAGACTCTCAGGCACGGAAACCCTGGCACTACCATCTAAGCATCAAGATGTCCTTTCCTGAGGGCAGAATGCCAGCTCGCTGCCTCCAGAGGGTCTGCATCTGGTCTGGAAAGAGCACTCTGGATCCCAATGCTGATGGAAAAGAGGACCTTTGAGTCTAAGCCCAGAATGACATCCACGATGGTACATATGCAGGGAACTGGCCCACCTCGACCTGAAGCTCCCCCTCTCTCTCCAGGATTCAGACACCCCGAAGCATCAGGCCTGACCTCAGCCTCCTGGGAGTGCCCATCCCGGAGGAAGCACACAGGAACTCTCGCTTGGTCCTCGGTGAATGGAAGACGGGGCAGAGCTGTGGCCGTGGAACAACAAGTTTCTGAGAAACAGGCAACTGCTGCAGTTCCTACAGCTGCTGAGATAGGGCGACATCCCAAGACTGGCCTCCCCTGACCTCTGCTGGTGAACCATTTTCTACCTGTCCAATTGGTGAACCACTGTTTAAAAATGGTAATGTTCACTGTTGGGGAGGGAATGAGGCAATGAGTATACCTTGCTGGTGGGAACATAAATCTCTCTGGAAAGCAATTTGAAACCACATACCAAAAGTCTCTGAAATGGCCATGCCCTTATAGATTTACTCTAAGGAAATAATCAGATGCAATGCAATGATTTATGTATAGTAATCTTTCATGGCAGCATTATCTATTACAGGAGAAAAGTAGAAACAAACTAAATTTTAAACACAGGGGATTGGTTAAATAATTACAGTAACATAGTGTAAATATATATTATATATTTATTAATATATTTCTAATTTTATGCATGCATATACACACATATCTGGAAGAATAAATAACAACATATGAATTGTCGTTATATCTAGGGGGTCGGATAACAGCTGATTTTAATTTTCTTCTTTGTGTTTTTGTGAATTTCCCTCATTTTCTTCCACGAACATGTAACACACAATCTGTAAAAGCAAGACATGTGGTCTTGAAAAAAAGATGAGCACATCCAAGTCTGGCTGTCAAGATGCAGTCTGAGTATAAGTTGTTTGACTCTTTGAAAAAGCCTAGCGATGTCACTTAAACCAACAAATGATTATGCTTTATAAAGCACGCAGAGCCAAATCAGGATTCTGAAATTTGCTGCCAGTTCTCTGCACTCATCCGTCAGTGGCTCCAACTCCAAGTGGGCACAGGTGAGAAATAAAAACCACAGATGTGCTCCGCATTTTATGTTTACCTCTCTTCCCCCACACTCCCTTGTTTAACCTTCCCAAGTACCATGTGAAGAAGGCATAGAGGTATGAGCATGAACCTCATTTTTATAGAGAAAGAAAGGAAGGCCCTGAAAGGTTAGTCTCATTCAAACTTCCCCCCTCAGGGAGACAACACCTGGCAGGGACTTTAACCAGGTTTCCTAACTCTTTTAGCTACGCCATGTTGCCTCTTGTCATCAAGCACTGTGGATGGGCAGAAGCCTCTGTGAGTCAAGATGGCGAAATGCTGGGCCCAAGCACTAAGAAAATGACGTAGGTTAAGTCAGTAGACTTTCGTCCATCTGAAGGCAGTCTCTAATGGTCTGCCGTAGGGCTCTACCATGGTCCTGTTCAACAGAACTAAGTGGAACAACAGCCTCAAGTTCAAAAAAGCTCATCTAACTATACAGATGGGCAGCTTCTAAAAAAGGAATTCATAGGAATAAAGGAATTCATAGGAGTAAAAGTGAAGTCTTAAGATATTCATTTATTAATATGTTCATTTAGTCATTAATATGGTTATTTATATTTCCTTGTGTGGTTATGTGTTTAATGTCTCTTCCCTCACGAGACTGTAAGTTTCACGAGGATGGGGTCTGTGCTGCTCACAACTGTATTCCCTTGAGTACACTTGGGTGCACAATGACTATTTGCTGAATGAATGCATGAGCTGGGCTGGGAGCTCTGCAGGGGCTCGGAGGGCAGAGGCTGTCTCTGCTCGGGAGTGGGTCCCTGCTGCCTGGCGCTGTGCTAGTAATCCCGGATCAACGACTACACGCTGCGCCTCTTTTCCCACTAGAGGTTGAGCCCTGGTCTAAGAACTCTGCCTAATAATTTCGAGAGGCAAAGGTGGGTTGGGGTGGATTGATGCCCAAACTGTCAAAAGTCCAGAAATCAGCTTGGTAAACTGGGCCAGAGGAGTCCCATTTCCATGGGCTCTGGGAGAGGCAAGTGCTGAGATGCTCCCTTCAAGATGGGAAGCACTGATGGAAACAAGGAGTCTATGGGCACCTGCTTCTGAGAGATTTCCCCACCCCAGTCCTCTGGGCCTCTCCACCAGTGTGGTTTATATCTCATTTCCAATAGCTAGTGAAATGCGTATAACGTGTTCCCAATGGCTAAATGAGTTTAACGAAAAGGGACCTGAGTTGGATGACAAGGAACCTGGGGATTAGAACCAGGTCACTACTGACAGGGAGACTGTGGACAAACCACTTTGCCTGGCTGGGGGCAGTTTCCTCATCGGAAAAATTGGGAATTTGGGCTGAATGGTTCAAAGTTTTCTTCTAGTTTAAAAACAGTGCATCAGGGTCTACAGCATCTGGCCAAAGTCCTCTCTCTGCTTCCCCCTCCTCTGCATTTCCCCCCCAGCCATCCCCTCCAGCCACCCCGACTCCTTGTTCCCCACACGTGTCAGGCCCACCCGAGGGCTTTCGCACTTGCTGTTCCCACTGCCTGGAACACGCTTCCCCTAGATTTCACGCCTTCACTGCTGGCAGGTCTTCACACGTATATCACCTTTTCAAGAAGGTCCTCCCCAACTGCCTGTCTAAAATTGTAATCTCCCCACCCGGGTCCATCTTATCCCCTTCTCTGTTTTTTAGTTAGCTTTGCATTCATCAACATCTATCTGCTGCACATTTCACTCACTTAGCTTGTCTATTACCTGCTCCATGTGCTAGAATGTAAGCTCCACAAGGGCAGGGATTTTTATTGGTTTTGTTCATTGCTTTAAGCCCAGAATTTCAAACTGTGCCTGGCACATAGTAGCGGGTGCTCAGTAGCTATTTGTTGAATAAATGAAGGATCCTCCTTCAAATCCACAGTCACATAAACAAGGCCAATGAAATATTGCCAGAACCCAAACAGATCCTTTCATCACAGCTGCCAGGGCCCCCACACAAAGGGGACACGTTCGCCTCTCCTGAGCTTGTCTGCATTTTGCCATAACCAGGACTGGCCGCTGCTCTCCTGGGGCCCCCACCTGCAATATGCCCCCAACACCTCACTTTTGTGAGCCAACCATTAGCCCTTAGAAAGAAGCCCAAGGCCAAGCCCAAGCCACAGATTTGCTAACTGTTCTCTGCATGCTAATACCAGCACGCTGGCTAAGTGCTATGGCCATCTCCAAAGGCACCGCAACAGGAAGCAAGGGCAGATGGGCGTTCCGGGGAACACGGCTTTGGGAGCAGATGTTGTGATTCCCTTTCAAGTATTATCACTCACTGTCATGCCCGCTGTGGAATTTTCAATCCATTGTTCCCCAGGCAATAGGTGCCCGCCAGGCAGAGATGAACTTGCACTCCCTGAGCTGCGGGGATCCTTTGTGCTGCCACCAGCTCCCAGCACCCACATGCATGCAACATGCCCCTCTCTTGCTTCTCTCAGGACTGCAGGGTAGAGCCCATGAACTCTCCTGGGACCCTGTGTCCTTCGCCTCAGCCAACATGTGCGCACCTCCTGCCGGGGGCTGGGCTCCAGCCTCAGTAAGATAAGTAGGGAGGCAGTAAGGCCCTGAGGGCAGGGACCAGGTCTTTGCCAGAATCGGCACTGTCCTTGGTCCCCAGCTCTCTGCAGAAAGAGCTCTCTGACCTGCCCCTTTCTAGACCTCTGGAATGAACTGAGGCTACAGGCATAACTGTTTTCCAGACCCACACCTGGGAAAAAAGGGGGCAAAGATACTATGAATGCCACAGGCAGATGCAACTTTGAGGAGTAAAGAGAATCTCTCTTTTCCATCTCTACTCCCTCTTGAGGTCATCTCATCTGAGCTCATGGTTTTCAGGACTATCCACATGTTGAGGATGCTCCGACTTATATCTGCAGACAGGCTCTCTCCACCCAACTGCCTTCCTGCCACTTGCTCCCAGATATCCGCCAGGCGCCTCACACCTAGCAGTCCACACTCAGCTCCTGACCTGTGCACCCCAAGCCTGTTCTACCCACGGGCTTCTCCATCTCAGTAATGACAGCTCCACGCTGCCAGCTGCTCCAGCCCAAACCCCTGGAGCTACTCTTGACCCCTCTGTAACACTCACATCCAGTCTGCAGCCAATTCCGTTAGCTCCACCTTCAGACTCTATCTGCAAGATGCCCCTTCTCACTCCTCCCCCGCTACTGCTCTCACCCTGAGCTGCCCCCTGTGACCCCTGACTCCTGTCTTTTGCCTGCAACTCTACAGAAGATCCTGGCCAGTCTCCTTGTGCCCACTCTGCCTGCCTCTAGCACACTCTCAGCACAGCACCTGGTGTGAGGCAGGTCAGACCAGGTCATCCTCTGCTCAGGACCCACCCATGGGCCCCGCCGCGCTCAGGGTAAAAGCCACATCCTTCCCCTAATGTAAGGCTGTGCATGACCTGGTCCCTTCTCTTTGACTTTGTCACCTCCTACCATTCGCCCCCACTTACTCTGCTCCAGCTGCACTGGCTGCATCTTTCTTCTCCAAATGTGCCAAGGAAACACTCACCTGGAGGGGTTGGGGTGCTGCTGGCTCAGAGCTCGGGGACTCCCCAGGAGGCAGTGGCATGGAAGCCACGGGCTACTGAGTGAGCTCTTTTCCTGGAACGTAAGCAAGTGATCATTGTGCCCTGTGCCCTCATCTCTGAAGCAGCTATCACAGTTGTTTGATTTCTTATCTCTTTCCTCAATCCGGGTTGGGGAACCTGCGGTCCTGGGGCCACCTGTGGCCTTCTGGATCCTTGTGCAGCCTTTTGACTGAATGCAAATTTTACAGAACAAATCCTTTTATTAAAAAGGGTGCAGCAGAGAAAGATGAAGCTTTTCTTGCCTACTTTGGTGCTTAAAAAAGAACAATCTTGAAATCAGACGGCCGTAGGTTCCCCATGATTGCAAGGGCGGGGGCTGGGTTTTCCCAGGCCTTGTTCAGGGCAGGTATTTAAGGCATGTAGATAGGTGGATGGATGGGTAAATTAATTTTAAAAAACCTAGGTTTTCATAACCTTTACAATATTTGGGCGCATCTTCTCCTGTTTGTGCCTGAATGCACAGTGAGAAACCAAGAGAGACACTCTGTTCCAAGAAGCCTCAGCTAGAAGCCAACTTGTCCATGTGCTGCCTCGAAGCAGGGTCCGTGCTGTTCTCCTAGGCAGCGGGGCGTGCAGCCCAGGAGAGAGAGTACGTACTCTCCTGGCTTGTGAAGGGTGCAGCTGCTAAAACCACAGTCTTCCGGATACATTTCCCAAGAAAACAAGGAAGTCCTCCCACATCTTAGCCTCCACTTGAGAAGGACACGGAGGTTTCAGGAGAAGAGTCTCTGTGTTCCCAGGGCAGGAAGGGATCGTGGGGGAGGAAGTACACTTAATATCACTGGGAATGGCTGCAGATAAGCACACAGATAGCTTGTTGTGCTCATACAGCAACCCCATTTTACAGTCAAGGAAACGAGGCTTGGAGGTATTAGAGAGCATTCCCCAGGTAACACAGCGAGTGGCAGATTAACCCAAGAACTCCATGATTCCAAAACACACAAGTGCATCCTATTGTTCTGGCTGCTTCCTGCTTCCCCCTGCCTCCAGAAGGGGTAGGGCAACGAGCTAGGTGAGCGGCACCATGGCTCTGGGGCTAGGCTTACCTGTGCCTGGGGCAGGCTAGTGCCCAGGAGAAGCCGCCATGCCTTCTCAGGCCCTCTGAAGCTTCCTGGGTCACAAAGGGCTGCAGGGGTTCTGAAGATGCTGGGGCTATGGATAGCAGGAGTGTTGTGGGACAGGGAACTGGCCATGCACCTGTGCCCCTACAGACATAGGGCACCTGACAGGCGTGGTCCAGACCAAAACTGGAGATTAGAAAGTTCCTTGGAATCAAAGTCAATCAGACTAATGGATGAGGAGTTGCTGATTTAAAGCAGTGTTATCATATCATTTATCCATTGAATTAGCAACTCAGATCTGTTGTGGATTTAAGAAGTCATCTAGGGCAACCCCCTCTCCAGTTCAGCCAAGCTTCTCACATGAAGAAACCTTTAGCAGGAAAAGAATGTGGGTGCATGCACCCAGAGTCTGGGGACACAAGCTGGCGTGGCCAGCCGACAGTGGGACACGTCTCTGAAGTTGCCTCCTCAGTCCTTTAAAGGATGTCCATTTGAATTTGACTCTCTCTCCTTTCTCCATATGTATGTGTATTTTTAGTTTATGCATACAAATATGTTTATAAATATATATTTAGTTAAAATACATAGTTTACTCTTTGATTTATACAGAAATATATATTTAGTTAAAATACATATGTTTAGTTTACTACTTGATTTATGTGTTATATTTAGATTTATTTTATATATATATAGATTGATTTTATATATATTTGCTTTATGATAAGATTGGAAAATGTGTCATGTTTAGCCTGTAGATTTGGGTACTCCTAATACACCATGTATCCCCCAGGGCTATATAGTATTTCACTGTTTTTTTTCACATTGAAACAGCTCAGAAATTGAGATAAGCCTTACCGTCAAGGGTATGTCATAGTTTAATTGGCAGAAGTTTTTCTTTTTTAGTGATGCATAAAATAATGGCACATATTACAATCAACAAAATGTTAACTTTGATAAAATTCAGTACACAGAGCAGCAGTTTGAGAACTATGCTAACCGTGGCAGAGCTTGATCCATCAAATTCTTGCTTGATCACCTCCAGAGATGAGGAACGCATTACCTCATAAGGCAGCCTACTCTAAATTATGGTAATTAAAGCTATAGAAAACAACTTCTTGATTCTTAGCTAAAATTCACCTCGTTCTAACATTCTTCCCTTGGCTCTCAATCTAGAATGAACCCTTATTTGTATTCTGAGTGACAAACCCTCTTGTCCCTTTTAGGTCTTCTCTGTAGCTTCTTTGTGTGATCATCACTTGCCTCATTTATTCCTCCCAAATACCTGCTCTGCTTTGGGTCTTGTGCTGAAGATACAGTCCCTGACCCTCCAAGATACTTTGCTACTGATCAATGCTTTGCTATGGGGGTTTCCTTCCTCTGAATGCACCCACTTCCCGAGATCTGGAGTCTATAATCTGTTAATAGGGACATGTGACATTGGCTCATGCTTTGTTCATAGGCAACCGACACCGCTGTGTAGTTTTCACATAAGCCAGGACTTCACTGCTGTTGGTTTTAGCTTTAGTTTACTCTTTGATTTTGGATTTTCTCCCATTTTCTATTTATCACACAAACAACACTAGAGCAGTCATAACGAGGAACTTTCTAAAACTCACGGAAACCTCACTGTCCTCCCGTGTCAATTGCTTCTCTTATTTCCATCCGGTCCTATCCATGTAAGACCTACTTTACACGGTCGTCATAAATACGGCAATCATTGTGCATTCTGCTTTTTTCACTGAAAATAATATCATAAACATCTTTCTGTATTACTAAATAACGCTATTATAATTTTAAATGGCCGCATAAATCTATTAGGTAGATATACCATAATTTGCCAAGCCGTTCCCCTATTGTTGGACATTTTTACAGTTCCCAATTTTTTATCATTATAAATAATGCTGAAATCAACACTTTCATGCATATAACTTTCTTCTGCGGTTGAATTATCTCTGTAGGATCTGTTCCCAGGAGGGGAATTACTGGGTCAAATGACATGAGCATTTTATGACTCTTGATACACGTTGTCAAGCTGGGTTCCCCGAGGGCTAATTTACATCCCGCCAGCAACGCGCAAGTGTGTCTGTGTCTCGGCGAACTCTCCAGCACTGTGTCATATCCTCCAGTTTCTTCTGCCTAATTTCACGGGGAAAAAGTGCCCTTTCATTGTGTTAATTTCCATTACTTTGTTAACTATCAAGACAGCCACAGAGCCTTTCCTGTTCATTTATCTGCTGACTCTATCTCCTCTGGTGTGAACTCCTAGGTATCTTTCTTACCACTTTGCGTGGGTTCGTTCTGTAATGCAGAGAGTAACCCTTTGCTGCCACATTTGCTGTAGTATTATTCAACGATCAGTTGCATTTCTTTTCATTTTAGATGATTTTTATTGCACAGAACTTTTACATTTGAATATCATCTGATTACTACATCTTCTCCTTTTGTTAGATTCTTTAAATTAAGTACAGAGCTTGACACTGCTCCTATTACAGTGAAATGTGTTTTGATCCAACAGTCCCAGCTGTGTGAAATCCTTTTCTTCCTTTCTGCAGGCTGAAATCAAACTACCTGGGTTCAAACCCACATTCTAACTCTTACTGTGTGGCCTCCAGCAAGCACTTGACCTTCTCGTGCCGCATCTGTAAAATGGGGATAATAATGGTGCCTACCTCGTAGGCTTGTCGTGAGGGTTAAATGGCACTTGGAAGACTAGCTGGCACCTGGTAAGAGCTCAAGCGATGCTAGCCTTCACTATCGTCCTTACAATCACCCTCGTCCCATGCATTTGTTTCTTCTCCCTGCTCTGAATCCTCTGCATGATTTCCCAGTGTGCTCTCTAGGGCTTCGTCCACATCACTTATAACTGGAGACCCCCGCACTTGAACATCCAGCTATTCATCAGGCTCATAAGGCGAGCTGGTTCAATCAGTTACGGTCACATCAGGAATGTCTGCAGAACAGACAAGAATATTGTAAACATTCTTGCTCAAGCAATCATGAAAGCTAAGCTGCTCCACGTACAGGACATTGCTCTGTTCCGGCAGCGCAGGTGCCCCTCCACAAGGGAATGTGGGGAGTGAGCCCTGGGCTTGGTCTCCACTTGTCCTGGCACCATTCCCAGCGCTAGTGGAGGTCCTGGCACGTTCTAGTCCAGACGATGGTTGCCCCGGCCCCCTGCAGTTGGTCCCCTTGTGTCCAGTCTGCCCCTGACCTCCCCACCGTGTCTCAAGCACAAATCTCACGGTGTCACTTCCCTGCCCTCCCCTTTCAGTGCCGCCCCTCTCTTCCCGTGGCCTCCCAGCCCCTGTGTGAGCCGGCCCCTGCCCCGCACGCAGCTCAGCTCCTGCTACTCCTCTTCCCACACTCGGCACCCTCGCCCTGTGGGATTTCTTGCAGTTGCTCCAATGCTGATGCTTTCTTTTTTCTGCCCTTTGATTTTATTCATTCACCAAATATTTATTGAGCCAGGACCTGTTCTAGGAGCTGAGGATTCAGCAGAGAACAATAACAATGTGAAAAATGCAAAGCCCCTGATAGCAGGAAGCTCACTTTCTGGTTGGGAAAGACAGTAAGCAAATAAACAAATAATCATATATATCAGGGGGTGATAGGAGGGGCTGTGTTGTACAGTGTAGTCAAGAAAGGCCTCACAATAAGTGGACATTTCAGCACAGACCTGAATGGAATAAGGGAAGAGGCTATGGGACCACCAGGAAGAGCAGTGCAGGGAAGGGGAACAGAATGTGCAGAAGCCCTGAGGCTAAAATGTGTTCAGCATGCCCACTACTCTGTCCCCTCCACTTCCTTAGATTAACTCCTGGTCATGGAATTTATTATCAAGCCCAGTCTGTTTTACTCCTAAAATATGGCTGGATAGAGGTCTCGAGGGAAAAACAGAGAGCTGGAAGGAAAGGTCTCAGAGCAGGGAAGCAAAGCCACAGTCCACAAGATAGGTCTCGGGCAGCAACAAAGTCCCCAGCAAGGCCAGGACTTCGAACTGCAGGCCCAGAGAGGTGCTCCAGCATCCTGCTCAGGCCTTCTCCTTTCTGTGGGGTAGGAACAGGTGGGACAGGAGGGCCTAGAGAACTGTGGGACTTATTTTGAGAGGGAGAGTGTGTGGGCTTTGGAACCAGACTGGTTTTCAAACCATGCATGGCCCTATGTGCTGCATAACCTTAGGCCAGGTAACCCACGTCTCTGGGCCTTGACTGCGTTATGTATGAGATGGGGTCACGAGACGGTGATGTACCGGTGTTTGCGAAGTCCCCCTGCATTGCTGGGCATGTTGAAGGTACTCAGCAAGTGCTGGTTCCTGTTTCCTTCATCTCAGAGGCCCTGGCTTATGGATCCTGCAGCTTGTATGAAGATGAAGGACTGCGAAGCAACTCCTATCATTCAGTGGGATCGAAAGGAGAAGGACAGAGACGTCATCTGCCCACCACCGAATCTCCAAATCAGAATCTCCCACCTAATGCTCTAAGTGCTTTTCTCTCCTGCTGTTAAAATGAAATGTCAATGGGTTCACCTCTCAATTTTTCACACTGATGAAGGGAAGGGCTGGAAAGAATAATCCAAAACACTGTCTAATCATCCCCAAACTATCAATTAATGGGAAGAGGTGGGATTGAAATATTCAATCTGGTACTTCTGTTTGGAAGCGTTCCCTCCCCACTGGTCCTGGGCTTGTGGGTTGGGAGATAAGGCACCCCAAAGAAGAGGTGGTAGAAAGGCATGCATCCTCTGAACCTCCAGGGCTGGGGTCCGTGGAGGAAGCTCTACCAGGGTCACTTGACCCAAATGCACAGGAAGGAGAAATGTATGTGTCCAGCTACACAGTCCCTGCCGGAGTACCAGTGGAAGGCTGACCCTTTCCCCTTCTAACCAGACGGGAGAAATCACATCCAGGTCCCCTTGTAGTTTCTCAGTGCCACAGGAGCCATTTAGAGGCGGTGCCAGGAGAGGGTTGGCAGTGGTCCCAAGCGAGCTATATTTGGAGTTCCATAGGCCCCCTGCTTTGGGCACAGATAAGGGAAGGAAGGTCAGCCTTGGGGCATCCTGCTGCCTCCCGTGGAAAGGGCGTTTATCTGCTGAAGACCTGTGCTAATAGGTGTTAAATAGAGTTCAATGCAGAAAATTGAGAAGTAATGAGACTTGGAGCCGAGAGAATAAATTAGGAGGTGATCACGTGGCCAAGAGCCTCCACCTGAATGCTGAAAAGGAGGAGTCCTGGTGGTCAGAGAGCTCTGGGTCAGAAAAGAGGCCAGAATGACGAGCCCACCCCAAACTGAGGCCAAGGGTGGTCACCAGCAATTAAGCAGTTACCATATTTCACTGGTTCTAGGCTGCAAGCTTTCCCATGTTTTATTACTAATATTTCTGAAATTGGCATGTGTCTTATAATTGATGACATGTCACACTTTAATTGGCAGCGTTTTTTCTTTCTTAGTGGCACATCAACTAACACTGCATCTTAAGATGGAGGGCATGTTAGAGCCAATGAAATATGATATCAGGGACCTTGAGCAACTCTGTCTTCATGTGGGTCTTTTTTATTGGGTGGGATGATCATTTATCCATTCATTTGTTTAATCAGTATTTACTGAGCATCTATTATGTGTCAAATCCTGGGCTAGGCTCACATGTCTGTTTTTTGAGTGTTTACCTCTGCCAGGCACTGTTAGAAACACCTGCCACATGTTGCCTCATTTGTTCCCTATAGCAATCCCGTGGAGTAAAGTTTATTATTATCATCATTGGCTTCCTATGCCAAGGGAGGTCAGAGGAGGTTGAGTGACCTGCTCAAAGTCACATGCTGGCTACTGTCTGGCTGAGTTGAGAGTCAAGTCTTCCTCCAGACCTTGGGTTCTAACCTTGCTGCTCTACTGAGTGTTCCAGCTGTCCAGAAGGACGCACTGGAGTGGAGAAGGCAAAAAAGGAACAGGAAACATACGAGTGATGCCCGTGATGGATAGAGCCATGCAGGGAGCTAAGAGGGAATATAACACAGCTGTTGTGCACAGAGGCAATCCCTGGATTCGGTTTGGGCAGAGACTAGAAGAGTTTGGGAGAGGGGAGGTTCTGGAGAGGGGACTCAGTGTGTTTGAAGGATAAGTGTGGAGATGGAGTATGGCATATCCGAGAACTGGACGAAATCCAGTGTGGCTGGAGAAGGAAGGGGGTGGAGGTGGGGCTGGTGCCCGGGGCTTTGATGGCTGGGCAAGAAGTTTGGACTCTATCCTGGAAGCAATTAGAGGTTTTCAAGTGAAAGCTTTCTGAGATCCTTATACCCAAGCATCCAGTGATTCTCTGAATCTTTTGTCAAATGGTGAGTGACTATAGACTCCTAAATGGAGGGCTCTGGAGCTAGGCCAGCAAGTACAGTTAGTCAGGTTGAGTACTGTGAAAGTGTGCCGGGCAGAGGAAAATGAAGGCTAAAACCCAGTCTATATTCCATACACTAAGCCATGTGCTCATGGGGCCATGTCCCCTCAGGGTGGCCACTTGTGCTAATTTGCACAAAAGCCCTATATAAACTAGCAGGGATCCAGGTCAGGAGAGGCAAACACTAGCTATTATCGTGGGGTCCCTACTGTGAGGCAGGCCCTGGACTAAGGTGGCATGGTGGCAGAGGAAACAAAATGTAGGTGACAGCCTTTGCCCTTGGAGAGCCATATGGCTTGACCAAAGATTTTGTCAGGGAAAAGAAAGTTTTTTTCATGCCCACAGAGCACACCATGCCCTGTTATGACAGCTTCCTTTTGCTGAGTGCCTGCTAGCTGCCAAATGTCACACTAGGTGCTTTCTATACCTTAGCACTAGTGCAAATCCTCTCAAAAGGAAGAGAGTTACCCCGTTTTCCACAGGGGGGCTGTGAGAGATGCAGTGCCTTGCCTTGGTCACACAGTGGGGACGTGGCAGAGCTTGAACCTGATCTTCAGAGACCTAACCAGACACGAAAGCAACGTTCTCCACGTGATAGAGGAAGTGGTATTTATTGGATAGCAGCTCTGTGCTGGGCATTTTCCATGCATTCATTCCTTTAATCCTCATTGCAACCCATTGAGACGGGCGTTATAGTTTGTTTTGCAAAAAATCAGATCAGGGAGGTTGAGAGACTTAAGCCAGGTGTGAACTCACATCTTCCGACTCCTGTGCTTGTGTTCTTAGTCCTCTCCCAACAATGTTTAGATCTCAGAGCTCCTTGAAGGCAGGGGCCACTTCTTTTTTTTTTTTGAGACAGTCTCACTCTGTTGCCCAGGCTAGAGTGCCTTGGCATCAGCCTAGCTCACAGCAACCTCAGACTCCTGGGCTCAAGTGATCCTCCTGCCTCAGCCTCCCGAGTAGCTGGGACTACAGGTGCATACCACCACACCCAGCTAATTTTTTCTATTTTTAGTACAGATGGGTCTCTCTCTTGCTCAGGCTGGTCTCGAACTCCTGACCTCGAGCAATCCTCCCGCCTCGGCCTCCCAGAGTGCTAGGATTACAGGCGTGAGCCACTGCGCCCGGCCAAGGCCACTTCTTATACGTTCTCGTATCCTTAAGCCTAGCTTGGGACTGGCATATAGCAGGTGCTCAGTAAATATTTGTCGAATGAATGAAGACTGAGTGAATGGGGGCAGAGAAGTAAAGGAGAGGTAGACGTTACCTGCAGGCAGTCAGCTGCCTGCGAATGCTCCTTCCTCATCACTGTTTCTTCTGACACCCTGACATGAGGAGGGTCAGGGGACTAGAGCTTGGCATAATATCATCTTCAGGTTATGTTAATGCTCTTCCCCAAAGGGGGAAAAAACATCACTATGCATGATGAACTATTTGTGGGATTATTGAAGACGTGATATGAAAATCATCCTGATTCCCCACTTATTGAGAAGTGCTGCCCAATTTGTCTCAAATGTCACATCTCTATGTATTAATTTGCTACTCCACAGTACTGATTAAAATGAATGTTCTCCAACTCCCAAGGCAGAGCCATCGGAAATGGAGCAGGTTCACTCAGGAAGCACACACCATCCCCCTGAGCACAGGAAGTGGATGTTCGTCACCTCTCACCCAGAGGAGGCCTTGGCCTGCTGTTCTGCTGTGCTGGCCCAGAGTGGCCTAAACAGTACAAACTGCATATTCAGTATATTATGTGTGTGTGTGTATATATATATATGATCAAATAGCTTCCATTAGCCCAATTTCGAGATGTCTGCATAATGTCACAAAATTGGGGAACTCTTTCAAAATGAGAAAATTATCTGAGAGGCTAAGGCCAGGAGAGGAGAATCAGCAGATCTAATTGCAGGAAGGGATAAAACCAGGAGGGCTCCATTTCTCCCATGCAGTGGGTTCCAATCCCGTCTCTGGACCCCGATTTCCCTGTGTGCACAGTGACATGATCACCTTCAACCCTCCCCCCACCTCCAACACCAAGAAAGCACGCTTTGTCCCAAAGCTTGCTCCCAACCCTCCTCTCCTGGTACAGCAAAACAGGGAGCTCCACCTTTGTCTGTCCATCTCTCATAGATTTGTCTGTCTGACCCTGTTTCAACACGCTGTGGTCCTTATGCACCAATGACATTACTGAGCTTCCATTGGTAGCAAAAGCACACCAAGGTGTTTTTACAGAAGTGACACTAAATGGAGCGTTTCTTCCTCCCTGTTCCCCTTTGGGAGGGGAGGTGGACGGGGGTGGGGAGAGGGCACAAATTGTGACTGCAAAAATGAGACCCGTATTAAAAATCAGGGAGTGCACACAGTAGGTGTTCAATAAATCTCTCTCACCAACTTCATGTGTGAGGTTAGCCTCTCTGGGCTCAATGTTTCAGAGACTAGGCGTTCATGGGCAGGTTGCAGGGCACCTGTGAACTCCCTGGGAATTCTATGGAAAAGTGTGATGTTTGTGTTCGTGTGAGTGTATATGTGTGTGTGTCATAGCTTCCAAGTCCATGATCCCGATAGTCTAGGGTCTACTGGATCGTTACTAGGATCCTTAGCTCTAAAGCCAACATCTCTGATACAAAGAGAAGAGGCCATGAATAGACTAAGTTCCTGGCTTGGCTTCATTAGCTCTGGTCCACCAGGTGACAAGGCCAGAGATTTCATCTCCATTCAATAGGGATGCTCTGCTGGAGGCTCATAGATTTCAAGAACACTCTGCTCCTTCTCCAAAGAAACCGCAGTCTGGTTGTAAGACTACATACACCATGAACAGCCAGATTAAGGATTTTATGCAAACTCAGGAGCCAAGGAACTGGGGTAGGGCTGGGATTGTGACCTACAGAGTTGACATATTCCTTCCATCTCCTAAAATAATCCCTGTCAAGTAAGGTTAGGATGAGAGTGACTTAATTAATTAGCTGACATTTATCAAGCGCTGACAATCTGCCAGATCCTGTACTGAGCACATCCTGTGACTTGTGCATTCTCTTCCTTCATCTTCACAATGGCGCTATGAAGTAAGTATTATTCTTATCCTGATTTTATAGGAATGGTGGCTGGAGCTCAGTGAAATGACATCTTGCCCAAGGTCATGCAGCCAAGTGTGGGGCAAGATGGAATTTGATTCCAGATGTCTGAAGCCAGAGCCTGAGATCTTAGTCCTTGTCCTAGACCACCTCTCCCCAATGGTTACCAGGGATTCTGCAAAAGTAAGGGTCCCTCCTCCTTCTAGATTTCTATGTGGAGATAATAAGTGGGCTAGAATAGGCAGAGTTTTAAGAAAGCAGCCTATATTTTGGTAGTGAATTACCAAGATCACAGAGAGACTTAGCTAAACAAAGAAACATCTGTTTGAGATATAGACCATTGAACAGACCTAATAGACTGAGACCCAGCACTCAGAGACGGGCTTTCCTTCACAAAAGTGTCAGAGTGATGGCACAACATTCGTACTGCCACAATGCAAAAGTGCAACCAGGATGACACATTAAAAACCTGCAGAGACTCTTACCTAATTGACATTCCTGATCTGCTCATAACACTCACTTACCTGGTGATCTGTCTGGAACAGACAGAAACAATCCTGTACAAGCTTTGAGAGTTGTGTGTGTGTGGAAGGCGGGAAGTCTAGGGGCTAGAGTGGGTGAAATAATGTCCAGATGGCAGCAAGACTAGAAACGCCAGGGGCAAATTGGGAAAATGCCGTCCCCACACCCAGAGAGAGAGAATGACACACAGGGAGCATTAGAGACCCAGAAACAGGAAGGGAGTCACAGAAACCAAGACAAACAACCGCATTCCAGGGGGATTTAAAAGTGAAAAGTAAAAAAATAAAACTAAAAGAATAAGATGAACATTTAAATGGGTATTTTTCTAATCTTGGTATGGAAAAGGCCTTTCCGAGCATGGCAACAAAAGCAGGTATCATAAAAGAAATACTAAAGAAAATTAAAATGAAAAATCAGTGGCATAAAAATGAAAACTGCTGCACATCAAAAAGAAACGCATCACGTTAATATCCTTAATATGCAAAAACCACTTACAAGGAAGATAAGAAACATACTAACACCCCAATGGAACAGTAGGCAGAGACGGGGACAGGCGATTTGTAAAATGATGGACACCTGGCCAGTAAGTGATGACAGGTGCTCCACCTTACCTATAATCAAAGAGATGCAAATGATCAGGACAAATGAGATTTCATTTTTCAGTCATTTTAATCAATGGAACAGATTTGAAACTCACCAACGTGCAACGTTAGCAAAGGGGAGGGAATGGGCCGGCTCATGCACTGTTGCTGAAGTGTGCATTAGTATAACCTTTCTAAAGACACTTTGGAATTTTACATCAAAATGTAAAATCTATATACTCTTCGACCCAGCAATTGCACTTCCAAGGATTTATTCTAAGAAGATAATTAGATGAGGGCTTAAGTTGTATGTACAAGGATGTTCTTTGCTTAAATGTCCACAGAAGATGACTGGTTACATAATTGTGGTACATTCAAACCACAGCGCCTTCCTCACTGATATGCATTGGAAAGGACAAACCAGGGACACTTTTATTAACACAGGGAAATGTCGGCCTCATTAACCAGATTACAGGATGGCACATATAACACAATCTGCGCCTGTGTGCGTGTGCATACCTGTGCGTATGCGTGCGTATGTGTGCAGACGGATGTCTAAACGTACGCTCACTGGAATGGCAGGGGTGAGGCCGGACCTGGCCAGGCAGCCCTACGTGGGCAGAGCAGAACAGGGGCAGACCTGGGAGTCAGGAGGAGGAGGAGGTTCGTGGGGTGAGGGCTCCTGGCGCCTCTTTTCAGACTCAGTACTGAACGTGGGGTTGTCAGATCTAGCTACTAACAATACAAGATGCTCCATTCATTTGAATTTCAGATCAACGGATGATTTTATTTCCGGTATAAGTATGTCCCATGAAATATTTGGGATATACTAAAAATTATTCCTATTTTAAAAGTTTGAATAATTTAAAATTCAGATTTACGGAGCGCCCTGTATTTTGTCTGGTGACCCTAGCTGAGAAGCTCTGGAACGCATCTCGTGTTGCCTCCGTGGGGTGACGCGCGCCAGCCTGGAGGGAGGCTGAAGCCAAGGCAGATTTCTGTGCCCTCCCCTGGCTCTGCCGTACCCAAGGAGTCTTGAGGGAGGACAGCACAGGACAGGAGTATAGTCTTCAGTGCCAGAAAAGCCACCTTCAAACTCCTGGCCATCAAGTAGACTGAAGCTGCACCACACTTCCCGAAGGCCCGGCTTGTACCTCTGTAAGATGGATGGCAACACGGCCCACAGGGTGGTAGTGGGGGCGGGGATTAAATGACATAACGTATGTAAAGTGTCTGGCATACAGTCAGTGCTTAATACGAGTTGATCCTCTTCCCTCCTGTCCAGCCGCTGCAGCCCATCCTCTTGCCCCCAAGGATTACAAACCCAGCATCTTCTGTCTTCTCAGGGTTTGACTATTATTGGCCTTTTGGATCTTCGCGTTGAAGCGGCAGCAGCCGTGAGCTGACACTCTTCACCCGACTTCACCTTTCTCCAAAATCCCTACCAGCGGTTCGGCTCCTCATCTGCGCTGTTCACATTCCGGGCAAGGGTGGAGGAGGATCAAACTCGCTTTGATAGCAGACATTCAGGGATGTCAGCCAAGGGGAGCCACAAGAGCAGGGCTCTGATACAGCCACGTCGTGAATAGAGAATTTAAGGAAGCCATCCTCACAGGCGGCAGCGCAGGCGGGCAGGCGGGCCTCTCCTTTGGAGCCTGTCTGTCTGTCTGCCTGCCTTGCTGCCGTCCAGCACAGATGCCTAAGGTGGGCTCTGCAATGGAGGGAGGGGGCCGATCTCCTTCCCTGAGAACCAAATCTTCATAAAGTCCTTTACTGGATCTAACCTACTATCCCTGTGAGACCCAGAGAGTCTAAAAATCTGCCCAGGCTCACCCAGTTAATCAGGTTTAGGTCCAAGAAGTTAGCGTTTGTCAGCAAATCCTGAAACATTCAGCTCTTGTTGAATAAGCCCAGTGACAGAGACAGGCCAGGGCATCTGTCACGTGGGTATAGTCACAGCAGTGGCTCACCCTACTTGTTCCTGCCTCCGCCCTCCCTTGCCCCGCCACTTCAGGTGTTCCAAAAGTGGGTGCAACTCACATTTTCCAGATGCACAAATTGCCCCATAGTCCAGTCTCCAGCCAAGCCAATGGCACCTGGTGATGGCCACAGCCTTGGCTTACTGGTACCTGCCTCCCTTGTTAGCACAGACACCTGTGACCCACTTTACCATGCAGCACAAAGACAGCCAGGCACACATCCTGTGACGTTTGCAAAGACCCTGCATAGGTGACTGTGTGGAAACTCAGCTAGGGCAACCTGCGTATGCAGTGGTCCAGCGTTGGCTGGGGCCTCAGCTGCAAGGCTTAATTTTCTTAGCATCAGTGATTTAGAGACCTGACAGCGTTATGTGGCTGAGGCAGGACAGGCCATTCCGTGTGCCCTGCTGAGCATTCTCAGGCCGGGGCTGTCTCACCTGTGCCAGGCAGGTGAGAGGAGGGACCCACTGGCCTGTAATTGATCCCTAATGTTTTGTGACCTCTTCTGAATCACAGGCCCTTTTGTGAATTCTATATCTGTGTGGTCCAGTATGGTAGCCACAAGCCACATGTGGTTACCGAACACTTGACATGAGGCTAGTGTGACTGAGAACCGAATTTTAAATTTTATTTCATTTTAATTAATGTAAATGCAAATAGTCTCATGTGCTAATGGCTACTATATAGGACATCACAACTCTAGGCCAGTGGTCAGGAAACTTTTTCAGTAAAGGGCCAGAGAGTAAATATTTCATAGGCTTTGCGTATGGTCTCTGTCACAATCGCTCAGCTCTGCAGCTGTAGTACGCACAGGCGGCCACAGACAACATGTAAACCAATGGGCGTGGCTGAGTTCCAATCAACATTTATTTACAAAAGCAAGCTGCTGTCTAGATTTGGCCAGGGGGCCTGAGTTTGCTAACCCCGCCTATATATGCTCCCTAGAAAAAAATACATATATCCTCAGGTTTTTTGTCTCTAATTTTAAAGAGTTTCCAGATCTCCTGAAGCCCTGCTATAGACCCTAAATTTCAGGCTAGAATCTCTGTTTTCAAATGGCTCTGTGGATGTACCCACAGATCCTCTCTGCCTGATGGAGAAGGGCTTGTCTTCCTGGCAGGGAGCTGTGGCCAGGGATCAATGGAGACACTTTCTTCCTCAAACCTCATGGGAGTCTGGGCCTCGCACAAAGACCCACAAGGATTGCTGAATGAGGACACCATGAGTACCTAGGTCCCCATGCATCAGTCCCTCCCAGAATCTCTGTAGGCACCTCTTCTGCGTCACTGACTTGGTCCCCACTCCCCTGCCCTGTCCCCAGATCCAGTCAGTCTCCCCAAGGCCAAAATATTGTGGAAGGAGCTCATGGCCAGAGGGACTTATGAAGCTTCTGAAGAAGACTGTATTAGTAGTGAGCTTGTAGCTAAACCTTGGGGAGAATTAGTTTGGAATTAGGATCAGGGCAAATGAATAGCCCAGATGACCAAACTCACAGACTTGATATTGGGAGGAACTGATTGTTTTTTAAAAAGAAATTGGGCTATCCCAGAGTCCTCACTTTAAAGACAGGTAGGTCTTAGTCAGGAGCCTTCAGTTAAAGTGGAGTTATATCAGAAGCCCTCAGTTAAAGACATGTGGAACTTTCTCCGAAATCTTTAGTTGAAAATAACAGAGGCTTCACAGAACCCCTCAGTTCCTCCGGTTAAAGCACCAGAGTGGCCCCTGTGCCCCTGCCGCCAAGGGTGGTTTTGGCCAAGGAGGTAGGACTTGCCCGTTTTATGTGGTGTACGCCTGGCCAAGACAAAGGCAGTATCTATTTCTACATCACTACAGCTTCATTCAAAAAGCAACACTTATTCTTTAAGCGTTTAAACAAAGGCAAAGGAAAAAAAGGTTTTCGAATAACTGGCACGCGTTACTAGGTGTTATGTCATTATTGTTATTAATTATCATTAACAGTCTTAAAATATGCCTATTAATGATCTCAACACAAAATATCAGTGCAGGTCTTAGCCAACAGTGGCATAATTACCTATTAATGAGATGTAAATTTCCCAGGGAAATGACAGAGATCACAAGTACCACCTTCTGAACTAACATAATAAAGTTAATAATAATAACAGTGTATAATCTGAAGATATTAGTGTTAATTTGAATTCTAACACCATATTTAAACAGACTGAGAGAAGTGCAAATTATTTGCATAGCTCAAACCAAAAAAAAAAAAAACCCTAATCCATGCTATTAAGGAAAAATCGATTGTTCTCTGAATGATATAAAACTGACTCTTTGCGGTCATTAAATTGAGCTTTCAGCTGCTTGTTTTATTTCTTTTACTTAGGCTTTATATCTCTTTTATTTTTAAAAACAACCTGAGGTACCTTATATAATTAAGCCCAATATAAAACACAATTTAAAAAATAAAAACACAGCAAAACCTAGTTAAAGGGAGCAGAGAAGTAGATACCAGGCCTTCAGGATAAACTATTGCAGCTGAGCTGTGATTTCAATTCTCAGTTTCCCGGGAACACAAGGGGGGCAATTTAAGTAAGTGAGTTACCGGCTAGCAACTAGCCTTGTTAGGACAGGCACAGCTTTGAGTCTGAAGAACTTTTCCTTCCCCGCAGCTGAGGGAGGCACAGCCCTGCCTATTAGACATCACATCTGCCATCAGGACATCACGTCTCAGGCTCCTATGACACCTACCTTCGTAGCTGGCGTGGAAGCCCTGGGCGCTGACCGCGTAGTCGCTGATGAGACGCAGAGAGAGGGTGGTGGCTGCGCTGACGATGGTGGCCGGCAGCTGAAAGCCCGTGAGCCTGAAAGACAATGAGGTGCCATTAGTTTCCCTTGGGAAACTACACATCCGTTAAGCATTGATTGAGCACCTGCTGGATGCACAATGCTGATCCAGGCGCAGGGAGGAATACAGACTTGAGCCACATAGAGGATGTTCAAAGACAAAAATGATTCTCAGCAGAGGTGAGGAAAAGCAGCAGTCTGCCCCAGAAACATGAGGGGGTGACTCCCCTAAAGCCATGGCCTAATCCCCTAGTTGGAAGCCGGCCTCCTTTGTGTCTCCTCTTTTAGTTTCTCCTTTTCTAGTTGTTTCTTCTCCTGTCTGCTGTCTTTCAGGCTGAGGTCCTCTTAGCCTCCCCATGAGTTTACAACTAATAATTGCCAGTAGACAGTATTTATTTACATATTGAGGAAAAAATAGCCAACTCTAAGTAGCAGGATGTGTGGCTGCTTCTTATCATAGACTTTATTCTTGTAAAGGAATGTCTACTGCTTTTATAGAAATAAGTGCTTATTAGTTTAAAAAGGAAAGCAAAAAATGAAAACCCAACGTGATCTAGAAATAATCATTCTTGACAGCTGACACACAAAGAGATGGAGGGATCAATGGATGGAATCACAGTCAACAAAATAATTTCATACGAATGGGATCACGCTGTGCATGCTTTTGAAATTAAAATGTTTAAATTTTCTTTCTGGAATTTAAGTGAAGAAAAGGAAACAGGGGTGAAAATAAAGGAATAATTGAGCCTGAGATAATATGTTTTTAGCACAAGAGGGTCATTTTTAGAGATTCCTTTAAAGTTAAAAGGATACCACTGAACACTTGGGAATATATTTAGGAATTACTTTGTCTGCCGTGGGGAGTCCATGCATGGTGGCCCCCACAGGAGACCTGAGGGTGTGCACAGGTGGGAGTGAAGTGGCCAGTCTCCCATCCACCTCTGTCCTTAACCCCCTCTCTTAGGCTCAGCCTGCCTCCCTGCCCCCATCAGGGATCTGGGAGGGAATTCGAGGCTTACCTCTACTCCCATTTTCAGGTAGTTTGGAATATCCGTAGTGCTCCTGGATCCCACTCTATAGCTTCCATTGCTATTTAATATCTCGATGCCCAAGATATCCCTGAAGAGCATGAGTATTGGGCTCAGACAAGTTTAATCAGATATTTGTTAACGCCCACTGTGAAAAGCCTTGTGCTAGATGAAGCCCTTGCTCTTCCCACCATCCTAATCTTGGAGAATTCATGTTAACTCAGAATAAACTCAAGAAAAAGAGAAGAAAAAATGATCAAATTGTGAAGTGGGTAACCACATAAGTTTCAAAGGTCATTTTCTTTTCAAGTGTAAAGATATCCAGCCAAAGATCCCTACCTCACCCCATATTCATATTGTCTTTCTCATGGGTCAAAAAATTATATATAAAATAATGAAGCCATGCATATTAGAAAGAAACAAACTTTAAAAAAGAAAAAAAGCACCTTATGCTGGGGAAGGCTTTTCTAAGCAAGACATGTAGAGGACTCTTTTGCTTCTACCTGGCCATCAGTCTTCCAGGGAGCTGTCCACTGCTTGAGGTTCTGACAGGTACCTCACCTGCCCACGAGCCACAGATCTGGGCAAATGATCACGCATGACACACTATTTCTCATTTTTATGGACTGGCTCAGCTGTGGGGGAGAGGGAAGAGGGCACACACACCCAGACAGGGTCATTCTGAGTCCTTCTATGGAATATGATATATAGACTCTAAAAGTGTTTTATTTTTGAATCTTAAATCATTAGAATAGAAGCTTAGGACTGCCCGCAGCCTTTTTATCAACACACAGAGACTATCTGCTTTAGAGAAAATGATATCACCACACAGACATAAACAAAAGCTGAGCAACAGGAAGAGAAGAGAGGCAGAGAGCCCTGATGATATATTTTTCAGATCCTCAATCCAGCCATGCAGAGAAATCTATCTCTTCAATGCCCAGTTACATGAGCCAACATTCTTTCTTTCCTTTCTTTTTTTTTTTTTTCCTCAAGCTGGTTTGATTTGGGTTTCTATCTCTTGAAATTGATTGAGTACTGATGGATACGACATGTAGCTCTAGAGGGCACAAAGAAAAATACTGATGGATGTAACCACATAAAAATTAAAAGCATGTATGTGTGACAAAAGAAACCATAAAAAGGTAATAAGAAAAATGCAAACCTAAAGATTATGTATAATATATGTGACAGGAAGAGGGTTAGTATTTAGAACTTGGAAGAGCACTTACGAATCAATAAGAAAACAATAAACAGCTAAGAGGAAAAGAGCAAACGGTACGAACAAACAAAAACAGAAAGACGATCCACCTAATTACCATCAAAATATGAAAACTAAGTCCACAAGATTCATTTTTCACCTATCGGATTGGCACATAGCCAGAGTTGGCAAGGGTTAAGGAAAACAGACCCCACAGTTATCAAAAGGATGAAAGGAAATATAACAAATTACACAACATGCATTTGACAAATCATTAATAAATGAAATGGCCTTGAAAAGCACAGACTACCATAACTTTCCCCATGTGAAATAGATCATTTGAATAGCCCTATAACTAATAAGGAAATTGAATTAGTAGTTTTAAAACTCCCAAAAAAGAAATATCCAGGCCTAGACGTTTTCACTGGAGAATACTACCAAACCTATAAAGAAGAATTAACACTAATTCTACTCTATAATTTCTCCAGGAAACAGAGGAGGAAAGATCACCTCTAAACTCATATGAGATGGCCAGTATTACCCTGATACCAAGCTAGAGACAATACACATTTGAAAAACTAAAGATCAATATTTCACATGAATAGAAACAGAAAATCCTTAACAAAATATTAGCAAAGAGACTTTAGCAATATATAAAATAATTTCACACCATGACCAAGTGGGGTTTATTTTAAGGATGCAAAGCTGAAAAATCAGTCAATGCGACCCACCATAGTAACGGGCTAAAAACAGAAAAATCACATGAACATATCAACTCATGCAGAAAAAAAACTATATGACAAAATTCAACACCCATTTATGATTTTAAAAAAAACTTCAGAAAACTCAAAATACAGGGAAACCTTCTCAACTTGATAAAGAACATCTACAAAAAGCCCACAGCTAACATGACACTTAATGGCGAAAGACTGAGTGCTTTTCCTCTAAGATTGAGAACAATGCAAGGATCCAACAATCCAGTTAGGAAATCAGCAAAAGACATGAAGAAACCTTTCACCAGAGAGGGTATCTGGATGGCAAATAAGCACCTGAAAAGGTGTTCAACATCGTTAGCCATTAGGGAAGTGCAAATTAAGACCATGGTGGGATATTACTACATACCCACTAGAACAGCTAAAATAAAAATACTGTAGTGACAATATCAGATGCTGGTAATGGTGTAGAACAACTGGACCTCTCATACATCGCTGGTTGGAAGGTAAAAAGGTACAGTCACTCTTCAAAATAGTTCGTCAGTTTCTTTGAAAAAAGAAAAAAAAACACCATACACACTCTAATATGCAACTCAGCATAATCGCACCCCTGTGCATTTATCCCAGAGAAATGGAAACTCACATCCACACAAAACCCTGTGGGTGACTGTCCATGGCAGCTTTATTTGTAGTAGTCCAAACTGGAGACAACCAAAATGTCCTAGCACAAATAAACAAGTGAGTAAACAAACTTTGGTCATCCATACCACGGAATACTGCTCAGCAATAAAAAGGCATGAACTATCGATACATGAAACAACTTGGGTGGACCTCAAGGGCATTATGCTGAGTTAAAAAAATAAATAAATTTTTTTAAAAAAAGCTAATCTCAAAAGATCACATGTCATATGATGCTGCACGATTCCACTTGTATGACATTCTTGAAATAACAAAGTTAAAGAGATGGAAAATGGAATAAGGGTTGCCAGGGTTAGGGATGGGAAGAGGAAAGGGAGTGAGTATGACCATAAAGGAGTGTCATGAGGGTGATCTTGGTGGGGGTGGAACGGTCGCTCCTGTGTCTTGATGGTGGTGACAGCTCTGTGAATCTGCATGCGTGAGGAAATGACACAGAAGTACACACGCATTGCACCGACATCAGTTTCCTGGCTTTAATATCGTATTATAGTTTCATAAGGTGTAAGGACTGGGGAGGAAAGGGTGAAGGCCACATGGAACTCCTCCTTGGAATCTATTATTATTTCAAAATAGAAAGTTTCTAAAAACTATATATATATATGGCTCATATTACATTTCTATTGGACAGCACCCCAGTCCTGCACTAGATCTGACCTAACCTCAGTCTGTCTGGACTGGGCTTCAAGCTCCCACTTGGTCCTTGCCAGGCCCCTCACTTCAGCTGCCTCCCGTCTACTCCACCCCCCAAATTGCTCCCTCCCCGCCCCCGCTACACACTGGCTGGGACCTTGCCGGAAGTGGACTGACCACAAGACCTGCAGCCCAGGCCACAGGGCCACCACTAACCTGCCCCTTGGCCTCCTGTTGGTTTACACATGCATCAGATACCCCTTTCCCCACCAAATATTCATATGTTAGATTGTTGCCAGCCTGTTGGACTCTACGAATTAAAATAACAAATTGTCCCCAAGGAGGCCAGACCTATATTGGTCCCCCAGGCCCCACCCCAGCAGGCTCTGGTTTCCTCTGCCTTCAGGCGGGCCCAATTCACAGCTGCTGCAGCTCATCTCTCACCCACGTCCACCTGAATCACGCCCCCGGTGCCCTTCCCAGACACTCTGCCCAGGGACCTTCCACCACACAGAGCCACATGGAGGAATCTCCAACTTCGCCAGGGTGTCTCCCGGGAAGTTCCCTCTGGGAATTGCATTCCTCTCACTAAGTAGAGATTGTGGATTTTAATCCCCAAGTTAGTTCCAGGATATTTTTGCACTGCCATGAAAGATTCCTAGACCCTAGCTGCTTGGTGCTATATTGACACAGGCTGCGAATAGCTAATGTACACTGTCAACAAACAATTACAGTTTCATCGCTTGCAGTACATGGGATTGCAGCTTACTAGGCATTTTCTCTCATCAGACATTTACCACTGCTCTGCTATTTATCCCAGGGTTGGTAGATGGATGGTTTCTAGCATGGAGGATTCCTCAAAGGCGCTAAAGCCGGGGAGGGGATGTGAAAGCTTGAATCTCCCCAGCTGGACGCTCGAATCATCATCTTGCCCCCTCCCCCACTTACTCATTATCTTCGAGATCGATTTTAGACAAGCTGACGACCCTGCAGTCGGGAGGACCCATCACGCTGCCTGTTGGAATGAGCAAATGAAACTTTCAGACTTTCCCATCTTTTATCTGACAAGTTTAAATACCATATTGAAAGGAGGGAGGTACCCTTCCAAAGTGAGATCCAGACTTAGCAGGGAAACGGGGTAAAATGACGGCAAGGAAGGCGAGAGGCCCCCACTGCTATTGGCTACCCTCTCTGCTGGCTCTAAAACGCACCGAGAACAGCATTTTGCAAACAGGTGGCGCAGCCATACTTGTAAAATAACACTCATCCTCTGCTTTATCAAGGCTTGTCGTCCTTCTCACTTCCGCAAGCACCTTGTCTTTGCTTTTCCTTCCTGCCCAGAGACACCCGGAGTCTTGAACACTGGTGATGCACACAACCCCACGCTCCTCACTCTCTCTGTTCAAAGTCTATCAGTGGCTTTTCACTATTCTTAGGATCAAGGCCAGAATCCCCAACGAGGTCCACAAAGCCTGCATGGCTTGGCCCTGCCAGATTCCCTGCTCGGGCTCCTGCCCCTCCAGTCTTCTTTGGTCAAGGGCATCCCAAGGGCAGGGGGCGTGGTCAGCCCAGAGCGCAGGCAAGAAGAGGGTGCGTTTCCCCTTGAGAATTTGAAAACAGTACTAAAAATGACTTTAAAAGTCCACTTCTTATCACCATGAGGCCACACTCTCATGTCAGTGATGAAAGACTCCTCCCCACTTTTCTCCCCGCCCCCCTCCTCAGCACACAGCTGGCTTCAGTTCTTCCAATCCGCAGTAAGCCCATCCTCAGGGTCCCCACACACGCTGTTTCCGTTTTAGAACACTTCCTAACTCTTAGGAGTTGTCTAATTAACTCCTGCTCATCATTCAAATCTTATCGCGAATGTCTCCACATCACTTCTGGAAAAATGGTTTCCTGTCTCCCCAGACGAGTCCATTCCGTACTCTCACAGGTCCCCGCGGAAGTCACTGGTATTTGTCACCGTGCGTTTCCAACTTTCCTTCTGGACACAGGCTGGAGCAGCACCTCCCAGCCCTTCCCGTCAGGCCTGGCCAAGGAGGTGTGGGTAGCAGTGGCCGTGCAGGGCCGTGTGCAAAGCACCAGGGTGTGTCAGGACGCAGAAGGAGCAGGGGACTGTGAGCCAGAGCCTTCACTACGGTCTCCTGAGAAGGAACGGGCGAGGCTGGGACGCGGCTGAGCAGGCTCCTTTGAATCATGCTTAGTTCTTTGATACCTGGCCCTGAGGTAGTTAGTAGAGGGCATAGTGGAGCAACAGTGATCCTCAGTAAAGGAGGTGGCTGGGCTCCACCCAACTGGGGCAGTTGGTTTTGCAAATGAAAGGCACACTGCTGGGGGAGCTGTCAACAAGGCCCAAGATGTCAAAGCATCAGAAAATACGGAAAATTAAGAAAAACAAAACTTGATTAACACACACAGCATAATCTGACCTACCCTGACTGGCATCCTATTTCTTTTCTTCCCCAGCATGAACCACAGCTCCTAATGAGATGCTTAGTGAGGTAAATAGTTTTCATGGAGGTCTCCCTGTCCAGCCTGGGAGCCCTGGCAGTGTTTGTTTTGCTCACCCTGCACATGTATTTTGGAGTGAATGATTGAATGGCAGACTACGTGGCACTTCCAGGGGCAGCCACATAGTGCCATAGGTGGTCCTGATGATGGCAGCGTGGACCACAGGAGGGAGAGACACCCGGACATGGGCTCAGTAACACTTGTCGACTTGGCAATTCCCCTACACACCCACGAAATGAGGTGAGATATAAGGAAAAAGCAGACTGATTTGAACATCTCCTTCTCCTCCCAACCACCCCAGGAAAAAGAGGGCCTTTTAAAGGGGATATGAGTAGGAAGAGACAGAGGAAAGAGCTTAGAGGGTAGAGAGGGGTCAGGAAGCCCAGGTGGGAAGGTGAGATTGCCCAATACCAGGGCCAGCTCAGGTGCAATTGGAGCAACGGGACCTGCTCCCCTTCGTGGGGGCTGGGGAAGGTGGCAGAACCTTAGGGGGGATTGCTACTGGAGCACCCAGGGAGACTGGACTGTACACACAGGGACTCCCATCCTAAGCAGAGGGACTTGGACTCCCCCCGCCTCAAGTCTGGCACCAGACACAACTCAGCTGCTCACCTTCAATATCACTGGGGCCTTGAGCACATCAGCAGTGGCCAGTGTGGACTGAGGCCAGAGGATCTTCCTGGAATGTGGGGTCTATGTAAGACCTTGCTTGGGGAACCCCAACAAGGGTAAGATCTCTTACCTTCGTGCATGGGGGCTCAAGGTCAAAGTGCAGTGATGTGACATTTCTTCCACTGAAGTGAAGTGTTTGCACATTCCCACTCATGGAAATAAAAGCTAGTTTTCTTGCTCTAGGAGTTAGTATCCACGTCTGAGAATTTCAGGGCTCTAAGCTGACCAACTACTCGCTTCCCCAGGCTGGAGCCTCTTGGCTTTGAGGCAACCAGGCTTGAGGCAAGGAGACCCTGAAGGAACCCTGTGGGATGAGGAGCAGGTGAATAAAGGGCACGTATAGTCTGGAATAAAACAGAATTGAAGAAGGGGTGGACAAGAACTGTCTTGAAATCCCTGAAGGCTACACTCGACACACCGATGTCCTCATGAAGTCTTGACAATGATCCAGGACCACAGGGCGGAGGATCCGAGGAGACACTCTTGGGCTCCACATCCAGAACATTGGCATTGACACCTGGCAAAGGTGTGAATGCTCTGCCTCTTAAGTTCAATTCACTTTTAATCCTTCCAATATTTATTGCTGGGGTTTGGGAATAAACACTTTTATTCTTAGAGCATCCTGTAGACTGGGGTTCTGTGGGACCCTCTCTGGGAAATGATGTGCCCAGAGAAGGGAGGCCGTGGAGCTAAGGCTGCTGCTACACTGGCCATGAGGCTGCTGACGCTTCCTGTCTTGGAAGTTCTGAAACCCAGAGTGACACAAAATCTTCAGAGATGGTTCTGTGCTGCCCCAAAATCTGAGATGCTTGTAATAAACCCCATTTCTGAGGGTGACCCATGCATGTGTCTTCTTTGGAATCTTAAAGAGCCCAACTAATACAGAATTATCCAGGAATAAGCAGTAATATAGTAAATTGGGCCTTTATTAAATGGTTCGCATTTAAGGCTCTTAGCACGTCAAACAGCAATATGAAAAAAGACATGTCAATTGACCTTGGGAATAAAAGAGTAAATGTAAGCAACATTTGTCACACTGACAGGCTTGGCAAATAGTGTTTTGATTTGCCAGCAGCCCTACTCCAGACAGCAGCCACTAGTTAGATACATAAACCATTAAGCTAAAAACAGAACTATCATTACAGGCATCATCTAGTAATTTGCAGGTAATTGATGGACATTAGTCTTAATCACACACGATACACAGACACACACACACACCCCTGCAAACACATGTTCTCTCTGCTAATGCCCACTTACATTTCATCAAGAGCTTCTAAAACTGGGAAATTTGGAAAAACTAGGCTTTCCTGTGCCTTTTCATATATACATATCATAGATCCTTTTGTTCTTAGAGCATCATCTGGGCTGGGGTTCTGTGGAACCCTCTTTGGGAAATGATATGCCCAGAGGAGGCAGGTCACAGAGCAGACAATGTAGCTATATTGGCCATGAAACCATAGACACACTTAGTCTTAGAAGCCCTGAAACCCAGAGTGACAGAAAGTCTAAAGAGATTGTTCTTGCACTGTCTCGAGATCTGGGGATCCTTGTAGTACACCCCCTTTTCTGAGAGTGATTTTGCATTGGCCAGATACCTGCTGAGAAAACTTACATCCAAAGGACCGTCTCTAAAAAGTCCCTGCCTATCCAGAAAACATCCACTAGCATCTGCAAACCTCTGCTTTCAGCTGCACATACACATCTATTTTTGGAGGCTAGGATACCTGTCCTAAGTATGGTTGGGCGGGAGCAGTGCTAGGCCTGCAAATTTCCATGGATAGCGCACTTTCTAGGATGTGTGCTGTCTTTAGAAGCAGGATCTGGAGTCACAGCAAACCCACCTGCTGAGGTCTAAAAATAGGAGAGAAGCACTGTACGTTCAGAATGCAAATCCTCTAAGCACTCTCACGCTGTCAAAACCCAGGGGTGTTTCCTGCGGAACTGCAGCTTCTCATTCTGCGGCAGGGAGCTCTCCTTATATGCTCTATCCCAACAGTTCCCAAGCCACGTTCCGCAGAATACTACTCACCGTGATGTTAGTAGATTCGCCTGAGAAAATAAATAATTTGGGGAAATGCTACCTACAAAGTTGCACCGTGGTTCCCAAATTGCGCCAAAGCACTGCAGTGAATTTACAAGGGTACTGTGGGTTATTGTACTCACCATCAAATTGGCATTAATGGATCAACACATAAGTGCACATATAAGAATAACATCTATTGGATGTTGGGCAGGGGGGAGGGGGAGGGGGGAGGAGGGAGAGGGGATGAGTATATGCATACACAAAGAGTGCAATGCGCACCACCCGAAGGATGGACATATTTGAAACTCGGAGTTAGGGCGGGGGGCAAGGGCAACATACGTAACCTAAACATCTGTACCCCCATAATATGCTGAAATAATAAAAAAAAAATTTCCAAAGGAAGTGGTGGTACTCAATTTCTGCCAGACACACAACTCTCAGCGCAGTTTCAACGTTAAGCTACGTTCCATTAGATGCCATCGGATCTCTACAAAGCTGAGCACTGGGTGGTTGGTGTGATATGAAGTAGGCGTCACGTGTAATCGGTGTGGAACAAGATGTGAAGATGGTAGCGTCCGGGCTGATTTCAAGGTTTGTGAATCTTTGCAACATCCAGCAAGTACACACGTTCTATTAGTAAGTGGTTGTGATTATTTAAGGATGAAAGAAAAATATTGTTTTTTTCAATGTATATATATTACCTCTTCAAACCGATACAATGTTGCTAGTGTATAAATACTTATTCAGTTCTGTGGACCTAATTACTTAATAAATGGAGCTGATAGGTATTTCTTTTATCCATGGAGCGCCATGGAAAAATTAATGAGACACAAATGGCACCTAAGAAATTTGGGGAACCTTTGTATTGGTGTTTGAAAGGCTCTGAAAAATCCTGAAAAACAGACAAACCTGGTGGGAGCCGGCATGTCCTTTCGGGACAGCACCCCCGTGAGTAGACTGACTTACTACAACAGTTGGGAAACTAGTTGGATGTTACTCCTGATTTGCTCTATGATCTGACAGGCTCACAGGAGACTAAAGGCTGACTTATTCCCACTGATAGCATTTAAAATTTTTTCTCGTAAGTCATTCATTCAACACATAATAATTGTGGTGCCCTATTAAATGCTTTGTACTATCTGCTTGGTTCTGAGGATAGAAATTCACAAGATGTGGACTCGCTCTCAAGGGGTTCACTCTCGAAAGGAAGCATTTGCATTAATTTATCCAGAAATCCAGCCACTTCTCCTCGCCTTCATTACTGCCAGCCTGGATCGGGCCACCTCCGTCTCTTGCAATAACTGCAGTAGTTGCTGTGATAACCCCCCAACTGGCCTCTCCACTTTCCCCCAGTCCACCTACAGGCCATCTTCAACACAGCAGCCTGCATGATCATTTTAAGTCAGGTCATGTCACGTCTCTGCTCAGAAACCATCCCACTTGATTTGGGATAAAAGCCAAAGTTTTCATAATGGACAAAAGGCCCTGGGAAATCCTCTACCACCAACACCCACTCCTATTCTATGACCTCTCTCCTTAACATCAACTAACCCCCTTGCTTGCTCACTCTAGCCATAATGGCCCCTGGCTGTTCCTCAATCATACCTGGCAAGTCTCTGCCTCAGGGCCTTTGCACTTGCTCTTCCCTCAGCTTTCTCCACCTATCTTGCCTCTTCCCTACGATGTGTAGGGCTGGTTCTCTCATCTTCAGGGCTTTGCTCGTATATCCTTTACATTGAAATCTTTGATGACCACTCTACTTAAATTGCAACCCTCCTCCCCCCATCCCACTTCCGGTCTCCCAATCCCCCCATCCTGACATCACATCTGACATACTACATATTTGATCAATCCTTATTTATTATGTCCACCTTTCCCCACTAGCATGTGAATTTCATGAAGGTAAGGATTTTTATCCATTTGGTTCACTGATCCAACCCCAGCATTGAGAACAGTGCCAGGCACACCATAGGAGATAATAATTATTGAACAGACAATAGTAGTGCAGTATAGTAAGTGCAGCGACAGAGATGTACCCAGGGAATTTGACAGAGCTGGTCTGAAAAGATTAAAAAAGGATTGTCAGCCAGTCATGCAAAGGGCATGGAGGGTCATAGCAGGATAGGGAGGTCATAGGTCATTTCAACCACAAGGGATGCTACAAGCAGAGGAAATACAAACCCAATTTTACATTATAAAATTGTTCCCCAAACAATGACAGGAGAACAAATGGATACAACCAGATGTTCCTCCTCCACTTGTTTGCCATGACTGCTTAATTACCAGTCTCCCCAAGAGAGGGGATTTTTCTGGAGGCTGCTCAGCCTTTTAGCAGATGCCGACTTTATTTACTTCCACAGCAGCCTGGAAAATCCTGACCCAGCCCAGTCTTCCATGACGGAGACTGAAGCATCCAACGCCGCAGGTTGGGAGGCTGGTGAGGATGGGAATGGGGAAGGGGGCTTTGAGGAAGAGGGGCTGGCATGTTCCAGAAGCCTGCTGCTTCTGTATCTACTGCCCCTAAATCAGGCCCAGTGACAGCACCCATTTGGGAATGGAAGCTCCTCTCCATCAAGGCGGCACTCAAAGCCTGGACCACCTCAGGGGGTTCCATGGAACAGCTGAGACCTGCCTAGGCCCTGATATGGTGCCAGGCTAGGATTGGCATCACCGCAAGAGCTTTGCATGTTTTTGTTCCTCATGTGCCAGCGAGACATAAATAGCAGTCGCTCAAGTATCACTGAATGGCCAGCTGTGTCTCCCTCTGGGTTCTCCGTCCCGAGGACTTGGTGCCCACGCAGGCTCTCTGATGGCTGCTGAAGCCAAGCTGGGGAGGGAACAGGGGGAGCCTCTGGGAATTCCAGGGGAGGCTCAAATGCTGAAAATGTCTGCAAGGGAGGGGGCCTGTACAGACAAATAGGGAGGACCACCACTACCAGCCCCTGTACCAGGATGCCCTTCCTGTTGCCCACCAGAGCCTGTTCTGAACATTGAACCTGATCTGAAAAGATCATGTCTCCGTGTTAAAGACAGCGCTTTACAGTGTGCCACAGGCAGCACCTGTGCCCAGGTAATGACAGCCATCATCATCATTATCAGCTTCTGCACAGCCACCACCAGAAGGTGCTGGGCGTGACGCAGGAGAAGCCCAGTTCCTATCCCTGTGACTGGACAGAAATGCTCCTTGCCTTGGTTGGAGGGAAGGGCCAGGACCCAGGACATCTGGGGCACAATGTCCACTGTTTTCCCATATTCTGGGGAACCAAGATAAACAGGAGCCTCCAGACTGTGGCCGTAGGGAGAACTATGGACACTCCCCTCTCGGTGAGAGGGGCTCGGGGGTTCTGCTCAGGCTGGGTTTCCAGGGCACACGGAGCCCACGCTGTGCAGTGTGATGCGTGGCCACCAGAGGCCAGGTCACAGGTGATAATGATTGTGAGCAGCAGAGGGCCAACCAGAATTATATCCAAACAAAAGAAATTTGCAGTTAATAGTACAGGGACTTTACCTGTGGGCCTCACCTCTAGACATGAGAGGGAGGACCCACAGACAATGAGACAGTTTGGACACCTGAGAGTGTTTGCAGGTGGTTCAGGGACTCTGACTCTACTTCCAAGTGGCTGTTTTGAACCTCTAGCTCTTCTCTGGCTTCCGAGATTTTTCAGGGCCACCGTGTTGCTCAACTCCAAGAGGCGCCATTCACATCACAGTAGGTGGCCTCGGATTGTGAACTGTTACCTCATCTCCAAATTCTGCTTTTCTGCCTAGACCCTTAAGATCAGATAACTGTCAGTGGGAATTTAGAGCTGATGGCATCCTTTGGATCACTTTTGGTGCCACACTCCACAAAGCAGAGACTTGACCACCACCAAGATCCTGCCCAAGTCTAGAGAGAATGAGATGACACAAGGAAGATGTGAAACCCTGGAGACAGTGGCAAGACTGAAGGGACTGTCACGTGAAAACAGCTGAGGTGTCACTTCCACGGAGAGGCTCCGCTGACCACGCCTGTTGATGCCGCCCTGCCCTAGCCCGTCATCCACTCCACGTTACTGTCTCACAATATGGGCCGCTACCTGAATGGCTTCTGTGATGGGCTGACTGTGTCCCCCTCAAAATTCGTATGCTGAAGGTCCAACCCTCAATGTGATGGTGGGACTTTTGGGAGGTAACTAGGGTTAGATGAGGTCCCAAGGATGGGGCCCTCATGACGGGATTAGTGTCCTTATAAGAAGAGATGCCAGAAAGCTTGCTGGCTCTCTCTCTGCCATGGGAGGACACAGGGAGAAAGCAGCCATCTGCAAGCCAGGGAGAGAGTCCTCGTCAGAACCCAAACATGCTGGCACCCTGAGCTTGGACTTGCAGCCTCCAGAACCATGAGAAAATTAATTTCTGTTATTTAAGCCACCCAGGCTATGGTATGTTGTTATGGCAGCCCAAACAGACTAAGACAAATTTTGGTGCCAGGAGTGGGCTCCTAAATATGGCACCATTCTTTAGGGTGACACACTAGCTACCTGTCACTTTGATTACTCTGGACCACTTCCAACATGGAAGGGCAGTGTTTTGGTCTTACAGAAACAGACACTTACTCTGGAAATCAATGTTCCCTCCTTGCTCACAATGTTTCTACTAAAACTACCATCCACGGACTTGCAGAGCGCCTTAGCCGTCATCATGACCTCCACACAGCATTGCTTCTGAAAAAGGAACTCACTTCGTAGCCAAAGAAGTGCGGCAATGGGCCCATGCTCGTGGAATTCGCTGGTCTTAGCAGGTGCCACCATCCCGAAGCAGCTGGCTTGATAAAATGGCAGAATGGCCTTTTGAAGACTCAGTTACAGCACCACTGAGGTGACACTACCTTGCGTGGCCAGGGCAAGGTTCTCCGGAAGACTGTGTACACTCTGAATTAGCACCCCATATGTGGTGCTGTTTCTCCCACAGGCAGGATTCATGGGTCCAGGAATCAAGGGGTGGAAACAGGAGTGGCTCCACTTACTACGACCTCTGGTGACCCACTAGCAAAATTTTTGCTTCTCTTCCCATAGCCTTATGCTGTGCTGGCCTAGAGGTCTTAGTTCCAAAGGGAGGAATGCTTCCACCAGGAGTCGCCACAATGATTCTGTCATGCTGGAAGTCAAGACTGCCACCAGGCCACTTTGTACTCCTCACGCCTCTGAGTCAACAGGCAGAGAAGGAAGTCACAGTGCTGGCAGGGTCACTGAATCTGACTGCCAGGGGGACACCGGACTGCTCTGCACCGCGGAGGTCAGGAGGAGTGTGTCTGGAATAAAGGCCGTCCCCTGGGGTGTCTCTTGGTATTACCACGCCCTGTGATTAAGGTCCACGAAAAACCAAAACAACCCGAGGCAGGACTATTAATGGCCAGATCATTAGGTCTGGATCATCCCATTGGGTAAAGAACCACGACCAGCTGAGATGCTCGCTGAAGGCAAAGGGAACGGGTCGTGAAAGGAGTTAGTTATAACTGTGACCATGTGACTCATTACAGAAATGGGGAGTGTAATGAGTATTCCTCTTTATTTTGTTACGAATGCTTGCTTGTGTGTGTATATTTGTATATATACCTATTCATATATAGGTGTATAGACACATACATGCACATATATAAGCAAATGTATTTGTTTAATTTCTCTCTTATTCCCTTATCAAGTAACATAAGGTATAATGACTTTACATTGTAGTGTTTAAGTATTGTTATTTTTACATCAGAGTATTTAAGTTATGGGAGAAGAATAAACATTGCTCTAAGGGGTTACTGCATTTTCAGATGCATGTGGGATAGTTACATCATGTTAGGCAGAATCATAAGTTTGTTATTGTTTTTATTTGGAAGTTAAATATGTCTTAAGGGGATGCATACAGGTGCAAAGTTGACAAGGGGTGGATTTGTGATGGTTAATTTTATGTGCCCCAATATTTGGTCACACATTATTCTAGGTGTGTCTGTGAGGGTGTCTCTGGATGAGATTAACGTCTGAATCAGTAGACTGAGTAAAGCAGATTGCCCTCTCTAATGTGGGTGGGTCTCATTCAATCCATTAAAGACCTAAATAGAACAAAAGGCTGAGTAAGGGACAATCTGCTCTCTCTGTCTGTCTTCAGTCTGGGACCTCAGTCTCTCTCCTGCCTCCTGATTCAGACTCGGGCTGGAACTTACGCCATCGGCCTCCCTGGGTCTCCAGCTTGTCAACTGCAGACCGTGGGACGTCTCAGCCTTCGTAATCATGTGAGCCAATTCCTTATCATAAATTACAGATATGTACACAGTCGGCCCTCTGTATCTGTGGGTTCCACATCCACGGAATCAACCGACAGCAGATTGAAAATATTAAAAAGTAATAACAATAAACAATAATACATTAAACAAATACAAATAAAAATATAGTATAATAACTATTTACATAGCATTTACATTGTATTAAGTACTATAAGTAATCTAGAGATGATTTAAAGTATACAAGAGGATATGCAAAGATAATATGCAAATAATCATTTATAACAAGGACTTGAGCATCTGCAGATTCTGGTATCTACAGGTCCTGAAACCAAACCCCTGTGGATACTGAGGGACAGGTGCGTGTGTAGGCTCGATATAGCATAGATAGATAGATAGATAGATAGATAGATAGATAGATAGATATCCCCTAGGGGTTCCGTTTCCCTGGAGAACTCAGAACAATGCAGTTTATTTATAGGAACGTATTTGTTAATTGCCTGTCTTCCTCTGCCTGCATGTAAGCTCCATTTAGAACAAGGACTCTGTGCATCTTGTTTACCCTAGTACATGCAGTGCCTGGCTCGGTGCCCGGTACACAGCAGATGCTCAATAAATACGTGAGAATGAGGAGCTGGAGGTGTCAGAGAAGCTAGAAAAAGAAAGTGTTTCAAGAAGAACGAGGTCATTGGCAGCAAACCCTTTCGAGGGGCCCAGTAAGAGAGGACAGAGAGGGCCCGTGGGTCTGGCACTGAGGAGAGCAGTGGTGGCCTGTTCCCGAGCAGTGTCAGGGCAGTGGCGGGGCTGGAACAGGGACACAGTGGGTAAGAGGTTCATAGGAAGGGCACAAGTGAGACCAGACACGAGGCGTAGACAGCTCTCTGGAGAAGAGGCTTTGAAAGGAAGAGGGTCAATGGCAAGCTACGTTTAAACAAAAGCCTTTTGTGCTCCCTAATCAGAACATGCTCGCTTCTACCTTTCTCTCCTGCCCAAGCCTTCCTGTGGCTTCTGTCGGGGCACACACCATTAATCATCTCTCATTACTTTATTTTTTAAATACAAATAAGCAAGATCATGGGCGTTTGTTTCAGTCCAATATTCATTCTCTTGGCAGGATAATAATTGATACATTAATTGACCTCATTAATCAGCAGGGACAATTAGAAAGATGTAAGTGGAGGACAATTTTCTGTGTAGCTTGTTTGAGAAAGAGGGAAAGGTCATCACATGTCGGAGTCAGAACCGGACACTTCCATGGCTGGCCGACTCCTCACTAAGGCACCTGCCTGGGTCCCTGCAAGCAAAGTGGACACAAGAGAGCTCTGAGGAAAGTTAAAACTTAGTGGCACGTAGGATTGACATGGGTCTGTTATTATTGCCAGGCTCTGCCTCCCTTGAAGCCCCCTTCCTTTGGGCTTCTGTTCCTTGAGGCTTTATTCCTTATGGAAAAGAGGTCTGCCTTGTTCTAGAAATTTCCAAAAAGGCCAATGAAAATACAACGGTAGTAGATGAACCTCTTAAAATGTAGCAAGAAAGCATGCTACTTCCAAGCAACCTCTGGTGAGTCTTTTGATCAAGTGGAGTTTCTCTGCCAAGTGCATTATCATCATCTTCATTTCCTTTTGAAAGAGTTGCTGGATGGGAAAAGCAGGAAAATCTGACAGATATGGAATCTCCTAGTTTCAACAAGGCATTTATAATGCATGAGAAGGGGAAAGGTGAGCTAGACTCCATCACAATGAATCCGATTGGTTCCTGGCTCAACCACTGTTCGCAGACACCAACTGGGCGTAGGGCTCAAGTGGCCTGCGATTGAGCTGAATCCTCAGTCCTGCCCTGCCCACCATAATTTTTAAATAAACTCCTAATTGTGGAATAATTTTAGATTTAGAGAAAATCTGTAAAGATAGCACAGAGCGTTCCTATATACTCTTCATTGAATTTTTCCCAGTGTTAACATCTTGTATGACCACGGTATAGTTGTAAAAATGAAGAGATTAACGTTGGTATTTTGCTACTAACTAAACTATATCTGGATGTTTCCTGTTTTTCCACAAATGTCCTTCTTTTGTTCCAAGATCTGGTCCAGGATGCTACATTGCATTTGCGTCGTAATTTTTAACATCTTGTCTGGGCACAGCGGTGGCACCCTGGTCGACTTACGATCGGTACGAAGCCAGCAGGGTGCCCCGGGTGACTGAGTTGGGAATCCAAAAGGTTTCCTCAGGTTAAACCTAGAGGACCTGCATTAAGGACAGATAAGAGCAAACTTTTGTCCTCGGGTCCTAGACCCAAACTGTAAAAGTAGTTTCCAAACAGGCCATCGCTGAACATTCTTGGAGTTCACGGTCGTCTCTGATCACATGACGTGACGCTAAGAAAGCATATGGACCTTAGGATACCTTCCTGGTTCTAGAGTCTCCACGAGGAGAACGCAATGATTCCAGTCTGTCCGTGTGGGCTTATTTACGTCCTAAATGCTTTTATTTTTCTAAATCATTTTTTAAAATCAAAATCCCTTAGAAATACAGGAATAAAGAATACTGTGATAAGCACCTGTGTATTCAGTGTCCACTAAGGAAATCAAGCATTGCAAACACACTGCGAGCTCCCCTGACGAGCTCGCCCTTCCCTTGGCGTGGGGACAAGATCTTTCCTAATCTGGCCTCTGCTGTTTCTCCCATCAGTCATTGGCTCTCACGCCACACAACAATAACCACAAGCCAGCAAAAGCCAACCAACCCCAGCTTTCCAGCTGTAGAAGGAACAAACTGTTCTTCCTCTGCCCTTACTCCGCAACAATCAACACAGAAGACTTCTGTGACCTGATGGGGGGAGGTTCCCCGCACACCAAGCACGTAATCGATTCTGCGGCAGACACCAGCTGGGTGTCCTCTAATTCAATCCAGTTCCGACATTATCTCCCTGGAGTTAGCACCAGATCCCACAGGTTGAGTGCTCACACCCCAAGAATGAGCCCCCTTCAGACGCCAAGCGAAAGCCCCAGGTTGTTCACCTGCGTTTCTGATGGGCAGGCTATACCTTGGCGCTCCCACAATCCCCTCCTTGTGTTCAAGCAGCTCACAGAACTCGGGGAAACACTTACATTTACTGGTTTATTCTAAAGAATGTCATAAAGGACACCGATGAACACCCAGTGAAGAGATGCACGGGGCAAGGAATGGAGAAAGGGTGTCGCTCTCTGGGCACACCACCCAGCAGGAACCTCCACGTGTTCAACTATCCGGAAGCTCCCCAAACCCAGTCTTTTTGAGTTTTTGTGGAAGCTTCCTTACATAGGCATGATTGATGAAATCATTAGTCATTGGAGATCAATTCAACATTCAGCCCCTCTCCCCTGCCTGGAGTTTAGGGGTTGGGGTTGAAAATCCCACCCCTTTAATCATGGCTTGGTCCACCCAGTGGTCAGCCCCCATCCTGAAGCTCCTTAGGGGTGGCCAGCCAACAGTCAGCCCATTAGCATTCAAAAAGACATCACTTTGGAGATTCCTAGGACTTCTGCAATGGTGTGCCAGGAGAAGAGACACAGACAAGACCACCCTGGCCATATGAATGTGATATAATTCCAGAATGTCGCCATGGTACATCCACTTAGGACCCTCGACACCCTTTTTCTCTGCTGTTGCCCCCACTCGTTCATTCCTTGCTGCCTCCCAACTCTGATTTCTTCTGTAAGACTTCTTCCAGCGGCGGCCCCTTAGCAACGCCTTCCTGGATTCCTCCAGGTGCTCTGCCTCTGAATGCTCCTTGCTCTGCACACACCTCCCCGCTCTGCACTGGCCTGTCTGTTCCCTTCACGTTTTTGCCTCAAGACCTCCCATTCCCCAGGAAGGCTGGGGCCCACGTGTGCTCCATCTCTGGATCCCAGAGCTAAGCACAGGCCCTTGGGGAACAGGTGAAAGGCCTGCAGCTTAGTGTAACAATTAAGAAAATAGTCTCTAAAACCAGCAGCACTTGGGTTTGCATCCTGGCTCGGCTGTGTGACCCTGGGGAAGTGTCTGTGTGCCATTTTCCCCTTGTCAGATGCAGGGTTAGTAATGGTATCCACCTCATAGAGTGTCGTGATGCTTCAGGGACTTAATAGAGGTGAAATGTTTAGGACGGTGCTTAGCACATAGTAAGTGCTCAACGGCTATTATAATCATGTCTAGCAAAGTGTTTTGCACCTTGTAGCTATAGTCACTGGGTTGGGTTTGCACAAAAACAGGACCTGTGCTAAGGACTTGGGGTTTGGGCTTATTTGGGAGTGGATCCCAAGAAGCACAGTGAGGGGAGGAATGGGAAACAGGGAAGAGGAGGCAGCCAAGAAAGGGGCCCTGGTCACATGAGGTGCCCTTGTGAGTAAAGGGAGCCAAATCCATAGGGGAATGCTGGGAGCAGCTATAGAACATGCATCTCAGAGACACCCTGTTGCAGAGAGAGGAGGCTGGGGTATTTAGCCACCAACTCCCTCCTTTTGGTTGCTGGTTGCTCTGGGACGTTGGCTCCAACCAGGGAGCTATGGACGGCGCACACGCTGGATCTGCCGGGTCTCCCCTCTGCTCTCATTCAAGACCTGAGCAGATGGGGGTGGGGCAAATGCCCAGCAAGACTCCGACTGTGCCCTGGCCACTTGGCATCCTGGTCTCCTCCAGTCTGTCCAGTGCCATAGGCCCTGCTCTGATCTCTCTGCTGGACCCCATCCTGACCACAGCCTCCCAAGGGCTGGCACTGCAGAGATGCCACTGTGCTGAAAACTAATTCGGGTGCCCAGCCAGCCGGCCATGCCATCCTCCGCACCAAGCCGACGGCTGGCAGGAAGCTTCCCTCTCCCTCTCCTAGACCCCCAAACCCTGAGCCTCCCTCACCACTTCCATTCAGATGTTGTTTTCTGCAGCTTTAGCAACGGGAGGCTCCTGGCAGGGACGATGCCCTGGCACAGTGGCAGGACCCTGAGCCACACGTACAGCGGTTACATTGATTGGTGGCCCAGTCCCCGCCCCCTCCCAGCAGGCGGCTCAGAGGCTGGGCCTGAGAGGCGGGTGGAGAGGATCCAGCTGCCAGATGCCCACCCTCCAGCCCCCGCCTCCTCCTCCTGGCCCCCGGCTTCTCATCACTCCTTCCACACCCCTCACTTGTTTGTCCCCAGGGCCTGATAATTAGGTTGTGTTTATTAAACCATGGCCCCGGCTCTGCTCACCCGGACTCTGCCTACCGTAGATTTTCCTGCGAGGACTGCAGAGATCGTAAAAACAACAACCCACCTTGTCTCTCTGGCTTATTTACTAACTTGGCCATAAATAATCAGGGTGATTTGCATATTACTACTTGGCTTTTTATAGCATCACACATCTGAGCCCTGGCAGGCAAACTGGGGGTTGGGGCGAGGAGGTGAGCCGTGCACTGGGCTGGCAGTGACATTGGCCAGAGCTGCTTCTGACTTCCCCCTTGAACCCAGAGTGTCTGGCAGGCGTGGCTTCTCCTGGCCTAAGAGCAGAGAGAGAACCAGCATGGAGGTGGGGGCGTGGGAGGAGGGAAAGCCAGGCATAGTCACCTGGGCAGGGCAGAGGTGGGCACAGCTGTAGTGGGAGGGTGATAACTCCAAGATGTCCCTTTGCAAAGGACGGCTTTTGAGCTGGGAGACAAGGGCCCCTCCCCCAGGCTCTTGCATCACATAGGAGTTGGTCAGAGCAGAGTACTCACATACTTCAATCAGGCCTCTGGCTCTGTCATTTACTTGCTGTGTGACCCTGGGCAGGTCACTTCCCCTCTCTGATCCTTGTTTCCTAATCTGTGAAATGGAGAAAATGACAGTGCCTGCCCCAGAAGATCTTTGTGAAAATTCAATGAGTTAATATAGGGAAGGCCCTTAGCACGATGCCTAACATAGAGCACGGGCTTGATATTATTATGACGATGATATTAAAACAAACCCTCCACATTTCTATAGCTATCAAAAAAATTATGAAGAAAAATAAACCAAGACCTACTCTAAGGAAAGAGAAACTGCCAGGCCACAGTGTGCAAGGCTGCGGCAGCAGAGGGGAGGTAAGCAAAGGGCCCATCACAGCAGAAGAACTCTGTCTGCCGAGGCAGAGGAGACCAGGAGCAGGCCGGGTCTAGAGCCAGAACTGCCACCTGTGCCTGCTGTCTGGGCGCCTGGGTATTGGGGCGGGTGTCAGCCCTGAGGGTCCTGGCACACAGCTGGCCATCGGCACTGCTCGCCCTGCCTTATTAGCCGCTGGTCCAGGCTGGCCCAGAAGCCTGGGCCCTGCGCCCCGCACTGCAGCCCTGGGCTGCATTTGTGCTCCACCCGCTGTCAGACACGAGGCATTTTTACACCCTGGAAGTCCTGGATGCTCAATGCTTAGATCTCCACTCGCCTTGAACCTTGGGTGGGGCCCCGGCCCAAACCAGGCTTTAGGATCTGCTGCCTCTTGGGCCCTGGTCAGTGAATGAAACGTCCCAGGCAATGAAACCCAGCCCTGGTCCCCACCTGCAAATCGGGGGGCTGGGCTACTTGCTATGTCCCAAGGGACAGAAGCATGAGGGGTCATGGCAGGGCACAAAGAAAAGAGCAGTGACAACAGGAATGTGCCTGATAAGGCCCTGCAGGGCTAAAGGGTTCCCCAAGCCACAGCTGAAGTACTTGGTGACATTGTGACCAAAGGTCACATGAAAAAGGATGAAGTTACCAATATCACCAGCAGTGAAGGTGCTTCCAGTGACCAGCAACAGCCACGCCCCAGTGGCTGGGACGGGCAGGACGGGGGCCCATGGGGCCTTCTTCAATGCCAGCAAGGCCACCACCTTCCTGGCACACAGCTTCCTGCCAGGTGTGCCCCTGCCTGGCACCCTCTGCCCTCCCGCACTACCCTTCCTGAACACTCAGGCCACCCAGGTGGGGCCCCCGGACCATCTCAATTCTAGCACTCTACTTATTTCCTTCGGAAGGCTTATCAAAAGCTGTAATCATTTTGTTTGTTTCTTCGTTTACTTATTAATCTCTCTTGCTAGAGGCTAAGTTTGAGAGCACCGGTAATTTGTGTGTTTCCTTTCCCCGCTAGTCTCCGAGGGGGACATGCGGCCCTGTATAAATAACACATTATACAGTTGCCCTCAGCGCCTGGCCCCTGACAGGTGCTCAGTGAACACCTGGGGAATGAATGAATGAATGAATGAACACGAGCAGCAGAAGCTGACATTGCTGGTATTGCAGCACACCCTGGCTCCTGGTGGGCACCTCTTGCTCTCTTAATTTCCCTGCCCGGATCCCTGTCCGAACCCCCGTCAGACTCTTACCTGGCTGATCCCATCTCATCTGCGTTTGCTCAAATGCCCACCCCTTTGCACCCTGGGCTGTACCCTCAGGTCTCACAGGGCCACCCCTGGGCTTCCAGGAGCTGCAGCCACGGCCGCAGCTGACCCCCTGAGTCTCACCACTTGTGAGATCTAGGAGAGAGGGAAAGAAGAAAGCCAGGAAAGCACAGGGTGCCAGGGGCCGAGAAAGGTCAGGACAGGAAAGGTCAACAGAGGTGGATGCCACGGAGGACCAGCAGGCCTCGCCAGGAATAGCCCCTGGGTCAGAGGGATGGTGAACATCCTGGGAAGAAGATGTGCAGGTGAGGGGGGACCTGAAACACGACTCCAGGAGGCTAAGGGATGTCCAGGATGCTCCACTCTGGAGCATGTGGGAAAAGCCATGTGTAAGTGTGTTGGGGGCTGTGTGTGGTGTCAGTGGTTCTCTCTGGGTGGCGACGGTACAGCTGACATTTAAAAATTCTCCTTTATAATAGTCTTCATTTTCCAAGTTTTCTGTAATTAGGGTAAATTTATATAATGAAAACATATGTATCAAAGGAAGGCAGGAGAAAGACCGGGAGGCTGAGGACGCAGAGCCCCTGTGGCAGCCGGGGCAGGTGCTCTGGGGGAAGGCGCCCCGCCCTGGGCATCCTGGAATTCCTTCTCATCTGGAGCCACACTGCTCAGCTTCCAGGCAACAAATGTGGGATTTGTGCAAGTCATGGGGCTCCCTGTTTCTATTTTTTTCCCTTCGCTCTTTCACTTTGTATTTTGTAAGAATCTAATTTTAAACCCTCCAGATGCCATATTTTTGATCTTTTCAATTGATTCTAGGCGGAAATGGAGTAACAGAAGTGCCGTGAATCTTTGTAACGGAAAAGGCCATGAAATCTTGGAAAGGGTCACTGTCCAGTTTCCCCAGCCAGGCCTTGTCATGGAGGGGGGCCGTTCCTCCCCCACCCCGGCCTCTGCCCTGAGATGCGCAAGGGCCCCACCCCCCTGCACCCCAGGGGCCACTGCGTGGGCTCCGCGCCTCTGCTGGAGGCACCTGTTGCACAAGAGACCGTGACCTGGAGGTGCAGAAGAGACTCTGGGTGAGAGGGAAGCTCGCGTTTCCTAACCCCTTCGGCAAGCTTCCCCCACAGCTCTGGGACATGTACCAACATCTGAAGACATTTTTGGTTTCTGCAATGGGGGAGGGGTGCTGCTGGCCGGCCAGGGATGCTGCTGAAATCCTACAGGCTGGAGGACGGCCCTCTGCAACAAAGAATGTCCGTAGTCCCAAATGTCAATAGTGCCGCGGTGGGTGAAGCCCGCTGGACACTTTCATGTGTACCGTCTCACTCTGACAGCAAGGCGGCCTGTGGCTCTGACAGCTGCCCGTCCTTGGGCTAGCCAGACGTTCTTCAAGGCTGCCTCACGGAGAAAGACAATGCCCTGGCTGCCCCTCAGCACCGAGGGCAACCACTCACTGCTTCTGTGCCCATCCCTGTGTTACTAGTGGGGCTCCGGGGCTCAACTGTCTGAGTTCAAATCCCAACACTACCGCTTATAAGTCACCGAATCTCCCTGAGCCTCAGTTTCCCCATCTGTAGAATGGGAACATCTGTTTCATAGAGTTCTTGTAAGACTTAAAAGAGTGAATATGGGCAAAGTGCTTAGAACAGTGCCTGGCACATAGTAGGTGCTCAATAGACAGTAACCATTAATATTACTGCCCAGATGCATGAGAGGAATCCCTGGGCACCAGCGCTCACTGTGACTGCAGCGAGTCTCCACCATCACTCACAGAGGCACACACTTCCATCCTGGCCCCCACAAGACCCGTTGGAGGCCTCATAGCCTGTTACTGTCCCTGCACCTATGTGCACAGCCAAGAGTTATCCATCCTCATTTTCCAAATGAGGGAATTGTTGGGTCAGCTCAGGGAGGGGAAGTGCATCAAGTCTTTCCCTGTCTATGTATGGGGTCCCCAAATCAGGACACCAGGATGGGACAAGTCCCCAGTGCAGGGAATTTTCTGGCCTCTCCCTCAGTGGGGAGTCAAGCAGGACAGACATGGCTCTTTGGACCCGCAACTTCCTGACCCTGGTGAGCCTACAATCAGCAAGAGCACATCCTACCATTGCCCTTGACCTCCCTGGGACCCAGATGCCGGCAACAGCTTCAAGCAAGACCGAGCGAGCACCCACCAGGCCCCCTGAGACTCCGCAGTGGCGTTTCGAAGCAGCAACATTCGGACTCAGCCTAAAAATAAACCCTTCAGCCTTCAACTATTTTTATTACCAAGTAACACATGTCATTGACATCCATTATGGGTGTCCATGGCATACACGACTGGTAACAAAGGAGTAGCTTATACATTCTGACAGTCACTTTAATGTGGACACTTTAAAATGGCCAAGCCAGGAAGTCCCGCTGTGGCCATGTTTCAGGACGTACATTCGAGCTGGCAGGGCTGAAGACCAGGGGACGTGGAGGACGGGGCAGGTGGTAGAGAGGGCAGAAGGCGGGGTGCCGGCGGCAGGACGGGGAGCATGAGATCTCAGGGTGAGGGCCCGTCGAGGGCGAGGCAGCAGGCAAAGGAGGACGGGCAAGGGCAGCCTCCAACGCCTGCATCCGGGCCTGGCCTTGCCCAAGGCCCCCAGCACCACCCTTGCTTCTGCTGGTCTTTAAGGCTCTGTTCTCTGACCCCACAACTGACAGTCCCCAGGGAAGCGAAGCAACAAAACTGGCTACAGAAACCCATGCCCAAACCCTTATTTGCAAGAGGAGGCTTCCCAAGACATCTCCCTCCTTTGGGGTGGTCATTTTGCTCTGAGAGTGTCCCCTTGACAGCCTGAAACAAACCTTCCTCTTCCCTCCTGTACCCAGTTCTGCCTTTGGGTCACCCAACCCTTTCCTTCTTTGCCCACCTCGATCTTCCTGCTCTCAAAGATGGGCTTAACTGCTGGGCACACATAGCACTGCAGATGCCAAGCAGCAGACCCCAACAGGCCTGGGCTGCCGTCCAACTCGCCAAGGGCCTGGGCAGTAAAACCGTCCAGAAGCATCCATTAGACACCATCCCCAAATCAGCCCTTCCCTCCATGTAGCCCATGGCTAGATCTGCCTGGGTACAAAGGCACCCCCCACCCCCAGCCTCTGCAGGGCCGGCTGCACCGTGTCCAGGGCACTGACTGGAGCCAGCAGCCCTGGGTTTAAGTCCGTCTCTGCTGCTCAACAGCTGCTTGAGCTTAGGACAGCAACCCGACCTCTCCAAACCTCAGTTTTCTAATCTGTGCAGTGGGGTTGACAATGCCCACCTCATGGAATTGTTGCAAGGAGTAAACGAGATAATTCACAGAAAGCCTTTAGCACTGTGCCTGGAACATAATAAATGCTAAAAAGAAAAGTGTAAATTTCTGGTATTATTATAACCATTCATATGCA